>UCOH01011517.1:0-49250 GCA_900474275.1 Synergus japonicus | reverse complement strand
TTCACATTTAAAATCCCTTAAAATTATTAGATATTTTATCAAATTCCATGAAATCCTTTAAAATTTCAAAAAATGTTATAAAAATCAGAAAAATGTCTTAAAACACTTTAAAATTATTAGAAATATCGAAAAATTACATAAAATCCCTTGCAATTTTTAGAAATTTTTTACAAAAAAAATTTTTAATTTTAATTTTAATTTTTTTAAACCCCATGAAACTCCTTCAAACCATTTTAAATTTCTCAAAATTTCACAAAAACCTTAAAAATCGCTTGTATTTGTCGAAATCTTGAAAAATTTTTTTAGATCTCTTTAAAATCCTAATAATTTAAAAATACTTAGAATCCCTTAAAATTTCTTAAAATTGCATGAATTCCTTTCAAATTTAACGAAATATCCTCAAATCTCTTAAAATTTTACAAAAATTTTCAAAATTATAAATCTTTTGAAATCCACGTTAAAATTCATGAAAATCTCTAAAAATTCCTACAAACCAGTTAAAATTCCTTCACATTTAAAATCCCTTAAAATTATTAGATATTTTATCAAATTCCTTGAAATCCTTTAAAATTTCACAAAATGTTATAAAAATCAGAAAAATGTCTGAAACCCTTTAAAATTATTAGAAATATGGAAAAATTACATAAAATACCTTTCAATTTTTAGAAATTTTTTACAAAAAAAATTTTTTAATTTAAATTAAAATTTTTAATTTCTTTAAACCCCATGAAACTCCTTCAAACCATTTTAAATTTTTCAAAATTTCACAAAAACCTTAAAAATCGCTGGTATTCGTCGAAATCTTCTCTCTAAATCTGAATTATTGAAAAGTGAGTCACTAATTTAGTGAAAAATTCTACTAATTGTTAGTTATTTTTAACTGAAACTTTAGTGACAAGTTGAAAACTACGAATTGAAACAGTGAAAAATTTTCACTAAAGTAAATTAGTAGCTCACTTTTCACTAATTCAAATTTAGAGAGTTGAAAAATTTTTTAAAGTCTCTTAGAAATCCTAATAATTTAAAAAAACTTAAAATCCCTTAAAAATTCTTTAAAATTTCTTAAAATTGCATGAATTCCTTGAAAATTTAACGAAATATCCTCAAATCTCTTAAAATTTTACAAAAACTTTCAAAATTATAAATCTTTTGAAATCCACGTTAAAATTCATGAAAATCTCTAAAAATTCCTACAAACCAGTTAAAATTCCTTCAGATTACAATACCTTCAAATTATTAAAAATCTTATAAAATTCCTTGAAATCCTTTAAAATTTCACAAAATGTTATAAAAATCAGAAAAATGTCTTAAAACCCTTTAAAATTATTAGAAATATTAAAAAATTACATAAAATCCCTTTCAATTTTTAGAAATTTTTTAATTTAAATTTAAATTTTTAATTTCTTTAAACTCCATGAAACTCCTTCAAAACATTTTAAATTTTTCAAAATTTCACAAAAACCTTAAAAATCGCTGGTATTCGTGGAAATCTTCTCTCTAAATCTGAATTATTGAAAAGTGAGTCACTAATTTAGTGAAAAATTCTACTAATTGTTAGTTATTTTTAACTGAAACTTTAGTGACAAGTTGAAAACTACGAATTGAAACAGTGAAAAATTTTCACTAAAGTAAATTAGTAGCTCACTTTTTCCGCTAGTTTTAAATTTAAAATAACACTTCTTTGTCGTTCGTCTTTTGTCTAAAGTGACATTATCAGAGGTGCAAAACCAGTGATGTTTTGATCTGTCTCTGGTTTGGGTGGTCCACATACAAGTAACCCTTTCGGAACACTAAATTAATGGCGTGATACGTGTGCATATATCCTCGTAAAATTAATGATCTGCTTAAAATTCGCCGCCAAATTCCTGTGTAATCACTATTAAAAAAGACACTGGTTCCGGAACATCGGGTGTGATGCCATCGAAAGATGGTCACTGAAAGCTAGAAATTAAATTCTAGGAATGAAAAAATCTCCTCTGAGGTCCTCGTTCCCCATATAAATTTATCATCTCAGAAGATCCACTCAACATATACTCTACTCATTTCATCGACCTTCCAGTCGTTGAAATCAGACAAGAGGAATTTGTCTCCACAACGAAAGGCAAAAGATGAGTCAGAGAGAAACTGCATCAAATATTTTGCCAAAAATACCAGAGGGAACTCCAGCAGTGATTAAGGCTCCCGAAACTCCACCAAAGGCAAAAATGGGAGACCCTGAATTTGAAAATTTGACAAATGCTGAAAAATTAAACGACAGTCGTTATCGAAGCTCAATTTATAGGACTTATCCCAATGAACCAACATGTGGATGTGAAAATGAGAGGAAAAAATCTTATATCGAGTTTAATTGTCCTGGAGGTTGTACCAATCGGTGTTGTTCTAGTAGTAGAGGAAAATCAAAGAAAAGAAGAAATTCTACAAAGGTTGGAAGTAACAGATTGAGAGGTGGGGGGGAGGGGGTAGGAAATCTGGATTTTAGTGACTTGTGTAATAATCGGTATAAAAGAGGATACAGTAGTCGAATAAATGGATACAATTCCAATTTTAAATTTCGATTAGGAGGAGGAGGTCAAGAAGAAGAAGAAAAGAATATTAAGAAAAAGAGATATTGTCCACATAAGCAAAAACTCAGTCGAAACTCAGCAATGCAAAGAGAAAATGATCAAGAAATAAGGAAACCTTGTCTAGAAATTGATTGTCTCTTAAAAAAATATGAAGATGCCCAAGAATTTGTAGAATCCTTAGGAAAGGTGCCGGGACTTGCAGGACTTGGCTTAGCAGATCCATCGGAAAGTCCCTATTTTGGTAGAAGCAAAGAAGATGATGTTGATGGTCTAAATGAGTCGATCCACTCATTTAGAGCTAAATTCGATAATTTAGCAGCGCCTAATCATAAAACTAATCCCAATTGTCCTGACGTTTGTAATAAAAAATTTGCAAACAATAAATCAGGACGACTGGGTGTTATTAGGGAAGTTGTTCCAGTTTCTCCGATTTTTAGTGGCTCTGTGATTCCAGGGCCCAGAATGAAGAAGAAAGATGAGAGGATCGAAAAGCAAAAAGAGGAAGAATCTTCTTTAGTAGCTTTGGAAGAGAGTGGTCCTTGTGGAGATCCAAAGTGTAGATCCAAGAGGAAGAAAATAAATGTGGAGGGGGAAGGAAATGGAATTCTAAGAGGATCTTCAAAACAGAGAGTTCATGGGAAAAATTCCAAGAGTGATAACAAAGATAGGGGAAGAAATAAATATGGGACGAGTGAAGATCGAAATATCTCGTCGTCGATGAAGATGGTTCGAAAAATTGGGAAATTTGTTTATTCTGCTGGCGATACGTATCCTGGATTAAATTGTGGACATAAGACTTGTGTTGGTCCAGTTGCTAGAGTTCCACCAAACATGGGGTGGATGTGGCGACCAGAAATGCCAGTAAGTTTAGAAGAAAATAAAACAATAAAATGTTTTTGCACACCTTTAGTAGAAAAAATAATTGAGAATTTTTAATTCTTGAAATATAAAGTCTTGTAATTCTTTATCTAATTTCAGGAATCTGCATGAGTTTTATAAAATTCCTTAAGGCCATGTAAGACTTACCCGATCCCTACCTTACCGACATTTTTTTGTCTGCATTTATTGAGATACCACATTGAAAATTCCTATATTTGAAGCTAAAGCCTTAAGGTACGTTTGTCTGGTCCTAAATATTGACATTTTTAAAAATCAAATTTTTATTTAATTTTATAAATTTTCCATTTGATATCTTTATAAATGTAAACCTAGCGTTACAGAGAAAAAAATGTCGGTAATACATGCCCTTAAGGGCATGTAAGACTTACCCGATCCCTACCTTACCGACATTTTTTTGTCTGCAACGCTATGTTTACATTTATTGAGATATCAAATTGAAAATTTCTGAAATTGAAGCTAAAACACTAAGGTACGTTTATCTGGTCTTAAATATTGACATTTGTAAAAAAAAAATTTTTGAAAAATTATTTTTTTATTTTTACAAAAATTTAAGACCGGATAAACATACCTTAGCATATTTTCTTTAATTTTAGAAATTTTCAATTTGATATCTCAATAAATGTAGACGTAGCATTGTAGACAAAAAAATGTTGGTAAGGTAGGGATCGGGTAAGTCTTACATGGCCTTAAAGTGTCTTTATTATCCTTGCAAATTTGGTGAAATTCTTTTAAATTTCATAAATTCACTTGATATTTCTTAAAATTCATCAAAGTCCCATAAAGTCTCATTTAATCAGAAAATCAACAGAAATTTTGTAAAATTTATTGGATCCATTCAAAGTCTTTAAAATTACTTAATATCCCATAAACATCGTAAAATCTCTTAGAATTACATAAAATTCCATAAAATATGGACAAATCCAGTGAAATTCCTTAAAATTCCTTAAAATTACACAAAATATCGTTAAATCCTTTACAATTATTTAAAATCCCATGAAATCTCGTTAAATACTTTCAATTATCTGAAAATCCAATAAAAAGTCCGTATTACATTTTTAGATCCTTAAAAATTTCTAAAAATTCCAATAAATGTCGTAAAAATCTTTTGAATTCGTTAAGATTTTTCCAAGTCCTAAGTCTAATTAAATCTATCGAAATTTCGTAAAATTTGCTCAAAATCCCTTGAATCCTTTAAAAGTCCTTAAAATTCCTGAAAATCAAATTAAATATTAAAAAATACCTTTAAATTACTTTAAATCTCCTAAAATCCCTTAAAATTTTAGGAAATCCCATTAAATTCATTAAAATACCTGAAAATCCAATTAGAGTTTGTAAAATACCTTGAATTCTTTTAAAATTCCTAAAATTATTTAAAATGCCATGGAATCTCATGAAATTCCTTTAAACTTCGTAAAACCACTTGATATTCCTTAAAATTATTAAAAAACTCATTAAATCCCATTAAAACCCTCAAAATATCTAAAAATCCAATGAAATTTCGCAAAATCGCTTAAATCTCTTAAAAGTCTTTAAAACTATTTAATATCCTTTAAAATATCTGAAAATCCAATGAAACTTTGTGAAAATTCTTGAAAAATCTTTATGATATTTTTAGATTCTTTAGATTTTAATGAATTTTAAGGAATTTTAAGAGATTTTAAGGGATTTTATTTGATTTATTCCACATTAGAATATAAATTCCTTAAAATTTCTTAAAATCATTTTAAATGTTCTGAAAATTGTTTGCAAATTTTTTAACTCTCTTAAATTCTTTTGAAATTTATTGAAATTCCGAAGCCACTTGAAATCTGATAAAATCCTTGAAGATATCTTGAAATCTTGTGAAATCTATAGAAATTTCTAAAAATCTCTGGAATGAAAATTTGAAAATTTGAAATTTCGGAGAATTTCAAGATATTGTTCATGAACTTTAAAGGATTTTTAAAAGAATTCAAGTTTAAGGATTTTCAAGAATTTTCACAAGATTTCAAGAGATTTTTATAAGGCATTTTTATATTATATATCAAAAGGCCGTTCCAGAGATTTTTAGAAATTTCTATAAATTTCACAAGAAGAGTTTAAAAATTTTCAAAAGATTTCAAAATATTTCAAAACATTTAAAGTGATTTTAAGAATTTTTAAGGAATTTATTATAATGTGGAGTAAATTAAATGAAATTCTTTTAAAACTTTTAAATCTTCTGTAAATGTCTTGAAATATCTACAAATCTCTTGAAATTTCTTGAAATATCTAGAAATCTCTTAAAATTCTTTAAAATTCCTTAAAATCAATTCAGATGTCTTGAAATTTTTTGAAATCTCTCAAAAAATCCATTAATAACTTCAGCTCTTTTAAAAATCCCATTAAATTCCTAAAATCAATCAAAATCTCTTAACATCCCTTGAAATTCCTTAAAATTCCTCTGAATCTCTTGAAATCCTTTTACAATTTTTGAAATCTTACAAAATCTCTTGGAATTCCTTAAGATTATTGAAAATCTTTTACAATTCTTCAAAGTCTCTTTAAAATTCCTTTAAATTCTCTAAAATTGCTAAATAAAAATTCTGGGTTTTGGGAACAGTGGGACATTTAAAAAAAATTATTATTCCAATAAATATAAAAAAAATCGTCAGACTAAACGTCTGAAACTTCAACCCAATTAAAATGTTAGCAGAAAATTGATGGGGTCTGTGTATTTTCAATTAAATAAAATGACTTTTTATATTTTCCAGTTGGGTAGGTTGAAGCCTCGAATTGGATGGAAACCGGGAGCAATCAACGCTCGACTGCGTCGAGTTCTTCATGAAGTAAAAGCCAATTTCTGGCAGGATGGAAGACCGAAATCTGCTCCTTCGCGAAGCAGAAAAGGAAGTGCAACAAAAAATAAGAGAAGCGTCACTTCAATTAGGAAAATGACAACAATCAAGAAGGCAGAAATTGATGAAGAAGAGTGGAAGGAACCTCCACCAACTTTGCATATCCACAGAAAAGATGGTGTCTATTATGTCACAATGTATCCAATAAAACAGGATACGATGGATGTCCCTAAGCTAGAAGAACCAACTAAGCCGCTTCAATTCAAAATAATGAAAAACAGGGACGATTTTTCTGATGTCTCCAGTTCTACAGTCTCGGACATGGAAATCGAATTTTCACCACCTGCTGCGGTTAATAGATATCGCAAAAAACCTGATGTTATTCATGTTGAAACACAAGTTAAGCAACAGGAAATATTGGATGCTTACAAACCACCCGGACCTAAAAAAACTGAGAAAAAGGCGGGAAAGGAAAAGAAAGCTAAGAAATAGAGAAAGAATAGTGGAAAAATAATGAAAAAAAAAAAAAAATGTTGATTTGTAGAGGCAGAAGAGGATTGAAAATATCATGTTGTATTCATTGTGTAATTTAAAATAATTTTTCGATTTTTAAAAGATATTGTGGAAATTTTATGGATTTTATGGAGTTTCATGAGATTGTTAATAATTTACATAAAAATATTTCAAGAGATTTTTCTGATTTTTCAAAGATTTTGTGAAATTTTAAAGGATTTCATGGAATTTGATAAGATTTTGAATAATTTTAAGGTATTCTAATCTGAAGGAATTTTAAGAGGTTTGTAGGAATTTTTAGAGATTTTCATGAACTTTAACGTGGATTTCAAAAGATTTTTAATTTTGAAAATTTTTGTAGAATTTGAAGAGATTTGAGGATATTTCGTTAAATTTTCAAGGAATTCATGCAATTTTAAGAAATTGTAAAGAATTTTTAAGGGATTTTAAGTTTTTTTAAATTATTAGGATTTCTAAGAGACTTTAAACAATTTTTCAACTCTCTAAATTTGAATTAATGAAAAGTGAGCTACTAATTTACTTTAGTGAACATTTTTTTGAAAATTTTTCACTGTTTCAATTCGTAGTTTTCAACTTGTCACTAAAGTTTCAGTTAAAAATAACTAACAATTAGTAGAATTTTTCACTAAATTAGTGACTCACTTTTCAATAATTCAGATTTAGAGAGAAGATTTCCACGAATACCAGCGATTTTTAAGGTTTTTGTGAAATTTTGAAAAATTTAAAATGGTTTGAAGGAGTTTCATGGGGTTTAAAGAAATTAAAAATTTAAATTTAAATTAAAAAATTTCTAAAAATTGAAAGGGATTTTATGTAATTTTTCCATATTTCTAATAATTTTAAAGGGTTTTAAGACATTTTTCTGATTTTTATAACATTTTGTGAAATTTTAAAGGATTTCATGGAATTTGATAAAATATCTAATAATTTTAAGGATTTTTGAGATTTCTAACAATTTTAAGTGATTTCAAGAGATTTTTCTGATTTTTCAAAGATTTTGTGAAATTTTAAAGGATTTCAAGGAATTTGATAAGATTTTTAATAATTTTAAGGTATTGTAATCTGAAGGAATTTTAAATGGTTTGTAGGAATTTTTAGAGATTTTCATGAATCTTAACGTGGATTTCAAAAGATTTATAATTTTGAAAATTTTTGTAAAATTTTAAGAGATTTGAGGATATTTCGTTAAATTTGAAAGGAATTCATGCAATTTTAAGAAATTTTAAGGGATTCTAAGTATTTTTAAATTATTAGGATTTTAAAGAGATCTAAAAAAATTTTTCAAAATTTCGACGAATACAAGCGATTTTTAATGTTTTTGTGAAATTTTGAGAAATTTAAAATGGTTTGAAGGAGTTTCATGGGGTTTAAAAAAATTAAAAATTAAAATTAAAATTAAAAATTTTTTTTGTAAAAAATTTCTAAAAATTGCAAGGGATTTTATGTAATTTTTCCATATTTCTAATAATTTTAAAGGGTTTTAAGACATTTTTCTGATTTTTATAACATTTTTTGAAATTTTAAAGGATTTCATGGAATTTGATAAAATATCTAATAATTTTAAGGGATTTTAAATGTGAAGGAATTTCAAGAGGTTGCTAGAAATTTTAAATATTATCCTGAAATATTTTGAGATTTCTAATAATTTTAAGTGATTTCGAGAGATTTTTCTGATATTTAAAAGATTTTGTGAGACTTTTAAAGGATTTCATGGAATTTGATAAGTTTTCTGTGTAATATTTTTAAGGGATATAAAAGATATAAAGAGATTTTAAATTTTACCGTAGAATTTCAAGAATTTTTCTGGAAATTTTAAGAGATTTTAAATTTTGTCATGGAATTTCAAAAGGTTTCTAGGAATTTTTCAAGATTTTCATGAATTTTAACGTGAATTTCAGAAGATTTATGAGTTTGAAAATTTTTCTCGAATTTTGAAGGATTTCTTGGAATTTGAAGATATTTCTAATACTTTTAATGGATTTTAAAGGAAATAAAAGGGATTTGAATAGTTATCATTGAATTTAAAAGAATATCAAGAAGTTTCTGAAAATTTACAGAGATTTTCACGAATTTTAAGCGATTTCACAAGTTTTCAAATGTTTCATGGAATCTTTAGAAATTTTCACAAAGCTTAAGGGCATGTATTACTTACCCGATCCCTACCTTACCGACATTTTTTTTCTGCAACGCTACGTCTACGTTCATTGAGATACCACATTGAAAATTCCTATATTTGAAGCTAAAGCCTTAAGCTACGTTTGTCTAGTTCTAAATATTGACATTTTTAAAAAAATAATTTTTTCAAACAATTTTTTTTTATTTTTACAAAAAGTTAAGACCAGACAAACATACATTAGCATATTTTCTTTAATTTTATAAATTTTCAATTTGATATCATTATAAATGTAGACGTAGCGTTACAGAGAAAAAAATGTCGGTAAGGCAGGGATCGGGTAAGTAATACATGCCCTTAATGTCTTAAACTTTTAAACTATTTTATAAATTTAATTTATATTTAATATTAATTTGAACATTTGAAGTAATATATAAATTGTAATTTAAAAATTTAATTAATTAAATAATAATTTTTTAATAAATAAATTTAATTTATATTAAAGAAATTTATGTTTTGTAATATTTATAATATTAAATTAAAGAAGTGCCAACAATAGCGTTTAAACTTTTTATAAAAAACTGATTTAATTATTATTAATTAATTTAATTAATAATAATTGTAAATGTTTTGAATTACTAAAAAACCAATATGCGATTATTTATTTAATTTCTTACAACTTCAAGTCATTAAAAAATCAATGAAATTTTTCTGATTTAAGTTTAGCGAGTTATATGACTTTTTTTATAGAGGTATTTCAAGAGGTTTCTAGGGAATTTTAAAAGAAATGAAGAGACTTTAATAATCTTAAGGGATTTTCTCATTTTTAAAAAAAATTTTATAGAATTTTCAGGATTTCATGAACTGTAAGAAGGTTTTTTATATTTTTAATGGTTTTAGGAATTTCTAGAGATTTTTGCTAATTTTAACTCGGATTTCAAGCGATTTATAATTTTAACGATTTTTTTGGATTTTTAGGGGATTTCAAGCGGTTTTTGGGAGTTTTAAGAAATCTTAATTTTAAGAGATTTCAAAGAGTTTTAGAAAATTTTAAGGAAGTCAACAGATTTTAATAATTTTAAGGTATTTATGATTTGTAGAAGATTTTATAGAATTTGAAGAATTTCATGGAATTTCCTGTGATTTTATGGAGTTTATTATATTTTTTAGCATTTTAAATTACGCGCGAATAACAACCAATCAGATACCGAGCGCAGCGCGTGCGCAGTGGTTATAAAGTGGGATTTGACTCATTTAATTTGACATTTGAGAGATAAATGACTTGAAATCTGAAAAGTTGACATTTGGGAGACTCGGGTGTATTACATATTATTTTAAAGAATGATTTTTATATTTTAATAATTTAAAAAATAGCTTCTTCTTCTTCTAAATGTTTGAAAAAGAACGCCTACTGCGCAACGCTTGCGCAATGCAGACTGCCCCAAAATCTCGACCTAACTTTAACTAGAAAATTTGCACAATTCGTCAGAATTCAAAGTCAGAATTCAAACACCTGTCAAATATTTGTTTTGTATTCGAAAATATCCTTTGATATACCTTTTGTAATAGTGTAGAATTAGAATAAAACGTATAATTATTTGTAACTACATATCTTTCTGTACAATAATTTGTTTTAAGATAAATATAAAAATGAGTGAAAAATCACAAGAGGAAAGAAATGCCGAAATACGAGAAAAAATGCTGGACCTTGAACAAGTAAACTTAACAGTTCCAGTGCCAAAAGATTCGCCCTGGATTAAAACGATTCGAATGAACTATGTTCAAGATAAAAATACAAAAACTTGGGATATGATAAAGTCACATGATGGTGTCGCTATTATAGTATTTAACACGACGAGAAGAAAGCTTATTTTTGTGAGACAATTTCGTCCAGTGTATTATGTTGCTGCTATACCAGAAAATAAAAGAAATCAGCAGGTCGATGTAAAAAAATATCCTGCCACTCTAGGACTTAGTTTGGAATTTTGTGCAGGAATGGTTGATAAAGATAAGTCCATTGTGGAAATTGCAGTCGATGAATTGAGGGAAGAATGTGGCTACGAAGCACCTGCCTCAGCTTTTGAGAAAATTAACACTTATAGGTGAATCTTCATTTAAATATTTTACACTTTTAAATATTTTACACATCTGTTATTTTCTCAGTTTCGGCTTTGTTGTTTTTATTCGAAATTCAGAAGTTTTGATCTTCTCTATTTTTTTTTCTCTTCTAATTAGATTAAATAATATTCTAATTTCATCCCAGGGGGAAAAAAAGACATTAGCATCCTGAGGACGTCCTGAAAATATCCTTAAGACGTCCATTTCAATCCAACTGATGTCCAAAATACGACTTATGTCTTAAGGGTGTTGGAGCCAAGTTTTAATCTAAATTTTGTATTTCTTCATTTTACTCAACAAATATTAAATTTGGAATTTTTTCCCTCTTATTGCGTACAGAGCGAGAAAATATCTAATTCAAATATTTTTGAAGCAAAATGAAAATATTGAATTTTGATGTCAGATTTTTAATTCTTAGTTTTAGGCAAAAAATATCGAAATTAAATATTTTTTCGCTCTGTATGCAGTTTTATATTTGAAAAAAGATTAGCGCTACAGAGCGAAAAAATATTTATCTACAATTTTTGTAGAGTAAAATGGAGAATGCAATTTTGAGTTTAACACTTGGGTCCAACACTCTTAAAGACGTTTTTAGGACATCAAATGAATTAACATGGATGTCCTAAGGATGTCTTTAGGACGTCTTCAGGATGACAATATCTCTTTACTCATTGAAATTTTATTTCCACAGATCTGCAGTTGCATCTTCAACAGCTAATCAGACATTATTCTATGTAGAAGTGACAGATGAAATGCAGAAACATAAAGGTATGAATTGTACATTAATATTAATATATATTATCATATATATGATTAAAATTGCATTTCAATAATAACTAATAAATAATTTCTACTTTAAGGGTGTTGGAGCCAACTTCTAATCTAAAAATTCGATTTCTTCATTTTATTCAACAAATATTAAAATGTCAATTATTGCCCTCTGTAGAACTAATTAATTGGTAACTAGAATTATGCGTACAGAGCAAGAAAATATCTAATTCAAATATTTGTTAACTAAAATGAAAATATTCAATTTTTAACTCAGATTTTGAATTCTTCGTTTTCTGCAAAAAGTATTGAAACTAAATATTTTTTCGCTCTGTAGGCAGTCTTATATTTGAAAAAAGATTAGCGCTACAGAGAGAAAAAATATTTATCTATAATTTTCGTTGAGTAAAATGAGGAATGGAATTTTGAGCTTAACATTTGGGTCCAACACCCCTAATACATAAATAAGAATGTGATTTAACTGTGTTTTTTATCAAATATATTAAAGGAGGAGGCGAAGTTTCGGAAGGCGAACTGATTGAAATCGTTGAGATGAGTGTCGAAGAGGCGAAAAGCTATCTTACTAAATCCGAGGATGTACAAAATTTAACCATTCTTTATGGAGTGACATGGTTTCTGATGAATAAACAAGATCGATACTTGTAGCCAAGTTTACCGTGAATTTAGTTTAATTTTAATTCTACAATATTAAATTCGAAAATATTAAGTGGTTATTCAAAATTCAGTGTCAAGACTTGTATCTCGAACCTGAATATTTAACCATATTCCTGACTTTGTGCTCAAAGTATTTGTGGTCGGGTCGTATTCGATAGGGAGTTTAGTTTTTGAAGATAATTTAACTTCGTAATCAATTAAAAGTGAAACCAATCCGACCTTTGTTTGCATGTAACCAAATCTCATTCCTGTAAAATAAACAAAATGTTAAATTACAATCTGTATGAAGAGGAAAAATATATATCTAAATTAAGCAATTAAATCTTAAACAGTATTATTATTTTCAGGTATTTTTTAATCACCTATACAATTACGAGGTCCTTCTCCGAAGGGCAAATATGTGCAAGCCTCTCGTTTCTTTTTATTTTCATCTAAAAACCGATCAGGATCGAAATGCATGGGATTTGGATAATAATTTGGATCTCGATGAATCGCAAAAACTGGTACAAGGATTTTCGTTCCTTTTTCAATGAAAATATCAGTCTCCGGAATTTTGTAGGATTTATTACATAAACGAGGAAGAACTCCAACCGGTGGATGTTTTCTAAGAGTTTCTGCAAAAAGTAAAATGCAAAATTTAACTAAAGATTGACTTATTAATGAATTATTTCTTTAAGCACAAATTTATTTACCATGAACAACTCGATCAAGGTATTCCATTTCAGAAATTGCATCGTAGCTTAAAGAGCCAAATTTATCCAAAATTTTTCGAATTTCTTCATAAAGCCGATCCTGAATTCCAGCATTGAGTGCTAATTCCAATAAAGCGAAACTCATTGTTGTTGAACTTGTATCAAATCCTGCGAGAATGAAGACATAAGCTTGTGCTGCAATTACTTTCTCATCGATCACTAAAATAAAAAGAAAATAATTAAATAGGTACAAATTCAGTTTTCGTTTTATCGTTAAAAATTACCTAGATCTTCATTTTCTGAATTGTTTTCACTCTCAAATTCATTGTTAACTCCTTTCTGGGTTGAATTATAATTTTCCTTAATTTGCAATAACATTTGCATAAAGTCATTGCGAATTATGCCGGTGGATTTTCTAAATGTAGTTATATCATTCACTAGTTTCAAAAAATATTGTGTGACCTGAAAAATAAATGAAAAAATACTTTTTCTCATTTAGAAATATTGATTATTAAAAATTTTTTGAAATTATGGAAATATACTTACGTCCTGAGGATTCAGATACATTTTTAATTGTTTGAAAAGCCTAGGCATTATCATTCTTATTATTCTTTTTATGGCAATAAATAATGAAGGGTCTACAGCTTTTCTGCACATTATACTAAATTCAGAATTCTCCTCCTGAATTGAATTTGTTTCTATTCCAAAACCACAGGAGCTGATTACGTTTAATGCAAATTTTGAAGCAAAAAATCGCATTTCGATTGGTTCCTTACTTTCGGCATTCTGTTTAATATGTTTCTAAAAATATGGGAAATATAAATATTTAAATAGTTATTAATATATGTATATAAACTGAAATTCAGTCGAATATTTTTTTTATACGGAAAAGTTGCTCACGTTGAATTTTTTACTGGACTCTATAATAAGGGGAAACATATTTCGAATTTTGACTGATGTAAAGGCAGGAGTTAATTTTGTTCGAAGAATTCTCCACTTTGATCCAGTCAGATTAATTAAATGAGCACCCAATGGATCCACAGATTCATCAAAGACAAATCCACGACCTTAAAAAGAAGGGTAGAATTTTTAATACTTGTAAAATGGTACTGAAAAATGATCTCTCGGCAATAAAACTTAAAACTATTTAAATTTTACCTTGAAAATGTGCAAAATCTTTAATCAATAAATACTTGATAAGTTTTGGGCTCTTTATTAAAAGCACAGGAGTCCTCAATTCAAAAATTCCAATTGTAGAAACGCCTTCATATTGTTTATAAATTTGCTGAAGAGCTTCTCCTGGAGTAGTTTTTAAAAACGTTATATCTTTCGTATTTCCAAAAATTAGTTTTGGTTTGGGTCCAGGTATTTTTCTTTTCTTCCAGTAATCATAATTTGAAGTCAAATAATAATATAAAGTCACTGCACTAATTGAGACAATAATTATCAGTAATATCATTCTAAAATATGTTAAACAAAATTTGTGATCATAAATGAAAGACCGACTTAAATACACTAACTACACTAAGAACGTTATATGTACTTAGACTTTAGAAAGTATTACTTTCCAAGAGAAAGCGATTGATGTGTATTAACAAAAATTATCTAATTATAACTTATTAACTTATTTTTAACAAAAGAATTTTGGGTGATAGAGGTAGATGAGCCTGTGATAACAGAGGTGATTTTTATTTCAACAAAAATAACAATTTACATTGAATTGTTTTTGATAATAATATTATCGTGTATGCTACACCTGTAGTTTACTGTAGGCGTGGTACGAGCTTGCTCGCTATTATTTGTTATTTAATTTATTGAATTAATTCTTAATAGTGTCCTTAATAGTGTAATCGTATCGTCTCTCAGCTTTTCACATTCTCGTCGCTCGTTTAATATCAGATACGTTAATCCGGAGAAAGGATGAGTGCCTTGGCATTTTTTATCTCTTTGAATACAATCAGCTTTATACAGCCATCCAATCCTGTTCCACTTTAATTAAATTTGCATTCCTTCCGATATTACCCTTTCCAAAATTAAAATTCCAATCAGTAATTTCTCTGTTCTAATCTAGATTTCCAGTAATCAAAAAATTAGTGTCGAAATGCTCCTCCTTTCTGAAAAATTATTTGTTTCATGAAAAAATTTCAATCAAAAAACTCCCACAACTTTGATCTCTGGAAGCATTTGATAACGTCTACTTCGTTTAAACAGACCTCACTAATATATCGGACACATATTTTTTAAAAAAAGCAGCTTTTTCACTTAATCTAGAGACAAGTGTTTCTTTTTTTTACAGGAAGACCATCCTCGCAACGAAGCCTCTCTGCATTCTCTTTCCGTTTTTTTTTCTCGAATCGCGACAGGAGATACTTGAATTAAAAAGCTAATATCACAAAGTTCTCCGTTAATTAAGAACAGTTTCACTGCGAATAAAGTAGTTCGGATACCAAATCTCTTCGAATTTCATACATTATACAGAATTATGTACACGTACTTCTCTGTCTGCGTTTCAAACTAAAACGCCGACACGATTAAAAAAAGGCTAAATATGATTAACGAAAAGGCTAAGACGGTAAAGAATAGAATTGAAGAGATAGAAAAAAGGAGACGATGGCGATTTGCAAAAAACTCGAAAATTTTAAAGATATTGAAGCTAGTCGAGATCTCAAAAAGTTTTTAGTTTTATGCAGACCCAAAAAAATCGACAGGATTTGTTCGCTTGCCATGATAAAATGAAAAATTCGGAGAAAGAATAGAGAAAAGGGTGGAGAGTCTGCGATCGATATTTGAATTTAGAAAATCATTTTTTTTTATAGAATTTAGAATATCATTTAATAGCCGCTTATAATGTATTATATTGTATATAAAACAAGGCTGTATAAAAAGTGTGTGTGCGGTCGTGTGAATGATATCTCTCTTTCTCTCTCTCTCGTTCTCTCGTGTACTCTTGATGGAGAAGATTAATTAAATTAAATAAAATCCATCACTTAATCGATCTTTCCTCGCTGCTTTTCTCAGCTATAATAATAGAACGAAGTCTTGGGAAAAAATGTTTCTTCCCCTAGTCAGTTCGTGATTTCCTAGTCGCTAGAACGCTAACTACAGTTACCTATCTCTGAGCTTATTTACTTAAGAACTAAATATATTATCATAATAATCGTATAATTACTTGCTCGTAAGAGTTAATACTATGTACTATTTACAGCGCTTATTCCTTTTAGATCAATCTATACCGAAAAAAAAAATAAAATAAAACAATGATTGGGGGAAAGATAAATCGCATGACTCATATTATCCATTAGTGATTACACTTCACTCTGGTACGTCGGACTCTTTACAAATCTCCTCACTCACTCGAAATAAAAACACGCACACACTTTATCATTTTGACGAATAGACTATTGTATAATATTTACAAAGAAGCGTCTGTCTTGTAAAGCGCGAGCTCCTCTCCTTCAGTGAAAACAATAATGATTAAAACTTAGATTTTAATCAGAGCTTAGAATCAGATTTTCAATTCCAAGGTATATAAACTAAATTTGTTAAATTCATTTTTTAACAATCAATTATTCAGAACCTCAGTATTCAATCTGGAGAATCTATCTCCCAGATAAGCATTAAAAAACAAATTAAAAAATCCTTGTTCTAATAACCGAGGGTTAAAAAATCGACCCAGGTTAATGAAACTATAAAAAAAATATATAAAAAATGATTTATAAAATCAGGATCGGCGCTCCGATTTCAAGACTCTTTGGAGGAGTAGATGGGTTCATCGTTGCATCAGTCCTCGTCGGAGAGGGGCTCGTATTGCGAGGAGAGTAGGGGCGCGGGTTCAGGTTGCATCTGCTCTGGTTTTGGCATGGATGCGGTGCCAGAGGACGGGGGTGGCGGCGCAGGTGGCGGCCCAGTATGAACTCCAAGGGCGCTGAAGGGGTAAAAGGTCGTAGGGGCGGGGACTGGGGGCTGACTTTGGGGAGGATTTGGATTCTCGTCAATTACAATTTCACCACCAGCGGGACTTTCGACACCAGGCTTGTCGTCTTTCTCGAGACCGCCACCGTTACGCTCGGCAGTGCCACCCTTGTCGTCCTCAGAAGTTCGCATGACCTCGACGATTTTGTTTTTCACATAATCAAGCGGAGAGAGGCTGTGCTTGTTCGAATTCGTCCCGGAAGTCGTTGTGGCAGTGGCAGTTTCGTAGAAGCGTCGAGCATAGTGATTCGTCGTCGCCTCGGGGGGTGAAACTGGCTCAGTGGAGTGGAATTGTTGTTTCCCGGATTGAGCAGATTGAGAGGCCTGCTGAGACTGTTGTTGTTGCTGGGATTGTTGCTGTTGTTGAGCGACACGAATTATTTGACGCTCGTCTTCAGATTTTACCGAGTCGGATTCCATCACTTTCCGCCTCTTCCATTGGTCTTCGGAAACCTGATACCTGAAAAATATATTATAAATAAATGACCAATTTCGAACCAAGTATCGTCATCTTGACATATTCAATATATCAAATAATTTTGAGTTATCCAGAGTTTCTCAAACGAAAAAACTGAATAAGGAACTTACCCTGTGTAGGGTCGGTAAGACGAAAGTGGAGGTCCATAATCTTTCGTGACAATGTGGTCAATGTGTTCTCCTAGAGTTACACCTTTGTTTCCACTGCCACCTCCACTTCCTCCTCCAGATCCGCTATTTACAGGATTGTTATCACCGGCAGGACTGTGAACTACACCATTAGGCTCGGCAGGACTATCTCTCTGAAATCCCTAAAAAAACAAAAATGTATATTAAAAACCCAGTTACACAAATAAGCGGGTATTAAAAGTAGAATTAAAGTGGTTTTAATTCTATCTTAAAAAAGTGGTGTCACAAAATGTCTCGAAAATCTCGCATATATTGTTGTTGCAAACCTGATTGGTTTTTAAATGACTTGAAGTTGAAAGAAGAAAAACAAACTAATGGTGCAAAAAAATGTCAGGAAAACCTTCGAAATACATTAAAATTCATTAAAATTTCTTCAAACTGCCAAAAACCTACTGAAATTTCTTAAAAATCAACAAAAACGATTAGAATCATAAATGTCTTGAAATCCAAGTTTAAACTCGTAAAAAGCTCTTCAGAACTTAATGCACATGAAATCTTTACGTATTTTAAGGAATTTTAAAGAATTAAAAAAAATTTTTTTTAAACTTAAGAAATTTTGCTTTTTACGGAATTTTAATGTTTCTCATGGAGTTTTAAAGGATTTTACGAGATTTTTTATTGTTTATTAAAAATTTTGTGAAATTTTGAAAAGTTTTGAAAAATATTAAAAGAAATTTATATATTTTAAGGGATTTTTAATTTTTTCGTTACATTATAAAGGATTTTAAAAAACTTGGAAGAAATTTTAAGGAATTACAAATATTTTCGCGGAATTTTAAATGATTTTAAAAGTCTTGTAAGAATTTTCAGTAATTTTAAAAGATTTTAAGAGAATCTGTTAAAATATCCTTTAATTCCTCGAAATTACAGAACCTCATTTAAAATTCCTAAAAACCCTTTAAAATTCATACAAAGCTTTTGAAATCCCTTAAAATTTCACGAAAATTTAGAAAAATGTAGAAAATTTTAGAAATCGTTTAAATTCGTTGAAATCTTTTAAAATTCTTAGAAACCTCTTAAAATTTCTCAAAATTTTGATTTTTAAAAATAATTTTAAAGGGTTTAAAAGATTTTCATGGAATTTTAAAGGATTTTAAGAGGCTTTTAGGAATTTTCAGTGATTACAACAGATGTGTATAATATTTAAAAGATTTAGTTGAATTTTAAAAAGACTTCATGAAATTTTAAGAGCTTTTTAAGGAAATTTAAGGAATTCAAAGAATTTTAAAGAATTTAAAAGTTGCTCGTGGATTTTTAAAGGATTTCACAAATTTTTTATGATTTTATAAATTTGAATCAACAAGCTTGCATTAATTTTTTCATGACTTGAAGTTGTAGGAAATTAAATAAATAATCGCAATTATTTATTTATTACTTTTGCGTAGCGCACGTGTTGGTCTACTAGTAAAATAAAAATGAGAATATGATTTATACCTGAAAGAGTCGATCACCAGGTCTTGTGGGTTGGTTATTAGAAGAAGGAGCACCAGCCGAATTATCATTAGTACTCTGGTTAATCTGATGCGTGATGATAGCATCGATAAGACTCGCGGCAGTGAGAGTTGAGGAACCATCCCCAGACTGTTGATTTCCAGATTGTTGATTTTGCCTCGAAGGAGGTTGTTGCTGTTGCTGTTGCTGTTGTTGCTGTTGATGTTGTTGTTGCTGCTGCTGTTGTTGTTGCTGCTGCTGTTGCTGATGTCTTGAGGACTGAGGAAATCCAGATCCCATGACTCTGGGAGGTTCCCTTTCATGATGTTGGTGCTGATCTCTGTAGATCTGCACAATATGTCGTCTCTCTGCGTCGAATCTTTGTTGATGTTGCATGTGATGCTGAAGTTGCTGCTGTTGCTGCTGATGCAGATGAGCGAGTTCTCTTTCTCTCTGCTGTTGAGCAGCAATTCGATGTTCAGCAATTCGATGTTCGGCATGTTGTTGCTGCATTTCCTTCTCTCGTTGTTGCTGTATAGCGAGTCGGTGTTCTTGTTGCTGTTGGATTTCCTTTTCTCTTTGCTGAACAGCCATTCTGTGTTGTTCCTGGTGTTCCTTGTCTCTCTGAGCAGCTATTTGTTGCTGTATCTCCTTTTCTCGCTGTTGATGGACAGAGAGTCGGTGATCGTTGTGTTGGATTTCTTTCTCCCGTTGCTGGACAGAGTGACGATGTTCGGCATGTTGCATCTCTTTTTCTCTTTGCTGGGCGAGTCTGTGCTCTTGTTGCATCTCTTTCTCTCGTTGGTGATGATGCTGCTGTTGTTGCTGTTGCTGCTGTTGTTGCTGCATAGCCATCCGGTGTTCTTGAATTTCCTTCTCTCGCTGCAGTCTTTGTTCTTCCTTTTCTCGTAGGTGAGCGAGGTCTCTTTCCCTATCCCTGCTGATCAGACATTGTGTTATTATTAAAAATTATCGGCGGAAGGACAATGAAAAATTTCAGACTAAGTGGAAATATGAACAATAAAAACTGGTTTTAAATAACTCACCTCTCCCTATCCCTTTGATGTTGATGAGCAACTGCCATCCTGTGTTCAGCTTGCTGCTGCATAACCATACGATGTTCCTGAAGCCGCATCTCTTGTTCCCTGAAGGCCCTATTGTTATCCACATATCGATCAGCCATAAGTCTGTCTGCCATAGTTTTTCCCAAGCCCTCGTGTCCACTCGAACTCGTAGCCGGATGTCCATGTGGATGAGGCACCGGTAAACTCGGCTGCTGTACCGCAACGTCCACAAGACTCGAGAAAGCATCAAGTCCCCCAGGTGATTGATAAAGAATTGGCTTTTGAGTATTATGCCTTTGTATAACTCCTTGTCGCGGCTGGGTGTGTGTCTGAGGAGGAAGAGTACCCGCATAATACAACGTAGAAGGAGGCTCGTTCTTCACCGGAGCTTCTGCAGTACTTGTTCCTCTTCCTCTCGCATGCATTTGTTGGCTTGTGATGTAGTCATTCATAATAATTTGTTTCGATGATAACTGCTGCTCTATCGTGTAACTTGGAGGAGGTCTAGCCGAATAGGAATTGTATTGGTTGCTATGTGTCACAACAACTCCAGGATTCTGACCTTGAGGGACATTTCCAGTCGAGACAGGTGAGTGTCTAATTGAACGATGATAGTCGTACATTGAAGCTCTCTTATCTACAGCGAAGGGATGAACTGGAGTGCCCTGGGTGATGGATCCAGTTTCCTTAGACCCTTGGTTTGCAGTATTTGAAGCACTGACACTTCCTGGAGGTGTCATCCTTAAAAGACCTTCGTACCTCGCTCCGGAAACTGGAGTTCCATGGGTGATAGATCCGCCTTTGTGAGTGGTGCCAATGGTGCTAAGTTTTGGAGAAAGTTTCGGGTGAGGAGGCGCTGCAACCTTGTTCATTTTAGGAGTAAGCGGCGCTTGAGGTCTAGGAGAAGAGACGTAAAGTGGACTTTTTGCTCCTCGACCTTGTTCCGAATGAGAATGGGGATGATAGTAAGCTCCCGGGGGTGGCTCTGGACGATAAAGAGGGCCTGTTGGTGGTTTGTGAGGAGGTTGGAGGGAATGATTGTATTCCTGTTGACGAGGCTTCTTTATACTTAGATCTAGCGTTCCCTCTGTTTCACGTAGAGCTTGTTGAACTTGCATCACCACAAGGCCTTCTTTAGGAAGTAGATCTGAAGGTTGGGCTTGGCTGGGTGCTGTGGGAGGACATGGGGTGATAGTAGCTTGCATTTGACTAATTTGTTGAGGACTGGGAACGGATCTGTGCCCGTGATGAGGACTAGATACGACCGAAAGAGTAGCCAGATTCGATTCCCGACTTGGAGTTGCAACCTGTGGAATATTCGTGGAGTGTTTATACTCTCTCACAAAGGTGATGTCACTACGATGATCCGTATTGAGAATACTAGAAATGGTTGGCGTCCCGGAACTAATGGGAACAGAGGAACTACCAGTATTTGCAGGACTATTGGGGTTTCTCTTCAGCTGCATTTCTATTACACCTAATACAAGATCCTTAACAGTAAGTGGATTTGTATTGCTCGTTGTTGAAGGAGAATGACTGGGCGGAGGTTGCTGTTGCTGTCTTTGTTGCTGTTGTTGTTGTTGCTGGGATTGCTGATGCTGAGGTCCCGAGGTATTCGAGCTGTTACTGGTTGTCACGTTTAAAACGATACTGTTGTCAACCTCAGCACCTCCTTGACCTTCGTCCGCCGTCTCCTGGAACAAGCAGCGAGTCTCTATCAGAGGGCTCTTTCAAACGGTGTAGTTTGGGTTTGGGTTTCATTCCACACACTAGATATTCATTACTACACATATTTTCTTATATATATAATTAAATCTATTGAATAAAAAAGGACTGTTGGTCTTACCGTAGCAGAACTGTCGTAATCTTCTCGATTACTACTTGGAGGAGCACTGGATGGAAAAGGTTGAGAGGTGATTATCGATGATGGTCCGAGAGAAACGACCGATATATCAGAGACTTTTTCGGCAGGTTTTTGGTCTGTCGTTTGAGAAAAGGAAGTTGTAAGAGCAGCCGTAGTGGTAGATGAAGCTGTCGCAGCTGGAGTAGTACTTGAGATCGTATTCGCTGGACTTCCTGCACTAGCTGTATCACTTGAATCGTGAACCTAGAGAAACATAATAATTTTAATACCAGGAAGTAATTTACATGTTCAGATAAAAAAAAAAGTAAGAATTTTTGAAAACATACGGCAATTTCATCGCAACTACTAGTACTGCTACCACTTTCCTCTTCGTCAGTGAGACAAGGCCTTCGTTCTTCTCCTAGAGATTGATAATATTCAGCAACTATCTGATCTAGACCATGTTTTCTTCGATAGGTAAAATAATAGCTTTTGCATTGATGGTTTGTCTTTTCAGGTATTAGTTCCGAGACTTTGGGCCAATTTGTTCCATGTTCTCGAAGCGCCCTCCTGAGTTGTTCGAGTTCCTCTTCGGTCCATTGTCCGATTGCAGAATCACTACCTTCCTCAGAGGCGTCTGCTCCACCGGATAAATGTGGCGCCAAGCGTCGAGATATCCGGTTAAAACAGGTTGAGCAACACTTGGTAGCGTTATTCGGTATCTCTGAAATTCAAAAATACAAATTTTAAAAATAAGCTTGAGAAGATAAAGATTACAGTTTTAAAATGAGTCATAAAATTAACTTTAAACTTACGAAATTCTTTAATGACAGGTTCCCGAATTTCTGTTGGGAGCTCGAGCCACTTGCCAGGTAACGCTCTAAGCCGTTTAACTCTGTTCTTGGTATTAGAGTTATTAAGATTTGGGCAGCCAGGAAGAGGACATATTATATAGCGTCCACGAACAGCCTTACACCTGCATGTGTTACAAACTCGAGCACCTGGTGCGACTTGTTCTTCTTTTAATCCGTACTGAGAAGCCTGACTTCTTGATAGTGGCCGACTTTGATTTCCACCTTCTACAGTGCTTTGACAAACCGCACAAGTGTGAGTGCCCAACTGTCTGGTACCACCTTCTGCAAAATAAAACAATTTTCAATTAGAAAAATCCTCAAAAATATCCGACGACTCATATTTTAAAATTTTTTAAATTTTAATTAATTTGTCAAATTTCTTTCCTGATTAATGTATTTCAATTTTTGTCATTGAGAAGGAATAAATAATGATTGTGGTGTCACCGGAAATTGGGTAGAAGATAAAGATCAAATACAGGGAAAGTAGAAGTTTCAACGAAAACAGACTGATCGATGCTATCGGAGTCAATTGCAGTAAAATTGCTCGCAAAGTGATATTAAAGTATCTCGAATCGCAAGCAGGTTGTATTATTAAAAATGCATGGAGTTGTAGTCGATATTGGGGCATTTGTGTATTAATGCCTTTTCGAATTTTCAAGGTGAAAGCTAAACTTTGCACTTATATTATATTGCTTAATTTTTATCTTAACAAGGTGTAATTGTAAAAGAGGGATTTTAATTATAATTAATACGCGACAAGCTTTTTATTACAAATCCCATTTCTCTAAAAATATGAAAAACCCTCTTTCATTCTAATTTACATGTGGAGAAAAATTCTTTATGAATAATAAAAGATGAGGTCTTTATGCGACACTTGAAGAATTTAAAGTAATCCTTTTATACTTTTTTCTCAGGACTCAATTAGTAGGATTTGCAGTTTTATTCCGTTCGTTTCTCTTTCAAACGCTGGCTTTTGTTTCATTTTCAACCTTCGAGATTTCAAGTATTTTATCCTTATTCCTTATTACTAGTCAAGAAAAAAATTCCATCGACAGAATTAATTAATCGAATTAATCCAATTCGATAGGTTGATATTCCCACGGCCCTGATCACAGGGGACAAGCTGCCAATCATTGTCGAATCAGGATAAAGCCATTTTCCTACAGGAAATCATTTTATTTCAATCAATGATCATTCATGCAAATTGTCCATCGAATTTCAAATATTGTACGTAATTTATTTGACTCGACATTTCCCTGATGCCAATTTTCGAAAAAATATTAAAAATTGACAAACATTTGATATCCGTTTGAAAATGACATTTTAAATAAGCTAAGAAAATGTTGAAACAAAATCGAGATAGGATTTTGTAGAGGGATTTGAGCAAATAAATTTAGAAAATGGATGAAAGATAAATTGATGGGTTATATGAATGTGATGAAAAGTGAACAAACAATGTTCTGCCCCTCGTTCTATAAAGTCTCTGAATTTTTCAAGCGTGAACAAATTTTCGTTTCTGTGTTTTCCTATTGGCCTGGGGAGCAGCGGCACTGTGCATGCACGATGAGCGAGAAGTTTTTAATTGGCTATCCTTAATTAGTTAACCAACGGTCCCTCAGTAATTATTCTGTTTCCCCACTTGCTCGCTGTACCCTCACCATCCTTTTTCCCTTTTCATCTCCAGTTATATCCTTTTCCTATCATCTTGCTTCCGATCCACGACCTCTTTACAACCCATTTCTACCTTCTCTGATTAACACTATTTGTTCTGTATTAATAAATCGACTGAATTCACAACGTAAAGAAACAACAAAGAATAAAAATTAAAAATTAAAAATTAATGCAGAAATTTGCGTTTAATTTACCTGACTTAACATTTTAAATAAAAATTAAATCAAAATAAGGGCAGAAATTTTGAAGTATGTAAACATTTGAAAATTTATTTTTCAAAAATAAATTTTTAGTCGAAGTCACATCGACGTGTTTCTAAGTGTTTTCAAACACAGAACTTTTCCCTTGGTCTCTTTGTTTCGTCAGTTTATATTATTCTCATTTATAGGATAGCTCGATGGAAATAACAAAGGGAATATTTTATGTCGAGTATACCGAGAGTTGAGAGGGTTTCTGAATCGGTGATTAGGAGGATAGCGGACTAATCTTGGGTCTTCTGAACTTAACTGATAATTAACGCCAATTATCCCAGCTTATGACTTTCAGCAGTTTAAGAAAATAAATAAATTCTAGCTTTTAAATTAAAAAAATAATGTTTTAAATAAAAAAAAATAGACGAAATAAAAAGTAGAATTAAATTAGAAAAGATAAAAGTAGATTGGCAACATATTTTAATTACACCAATCGTTAATTAATTAACGAGGTCCTGAGTCAGTGCAGTATTTTATATTTATCTATTTATGAGTCTTGCATCTTCTACTCGGAAGTAAAAACGATTAAAGGTAAACACAAAACTCCCTTTTTAGATTCTCCTAAAATTTTCTTTTCAAAAGAAAACTAATTTTCTGCACCTTTGTGTTCAACGTAAAATATTAATTAAAAATACAATACGAAAAAAACTGGACTCCAGTTTCTAGTCCGAAACTAGAACCTAATAATTAATACATTTTATTAAAAAATAAGAAATTTAATTTAATTTACGCTTAATTAATTTTTTAAAAACTAATTTTTCGACTATAACTTCTCAAATAATCAACATTTAAATCTGATGTAAAATAAATAAACTTTTCTTTGTGTTCACACGATTCAGGTGACCTAATATGAATTAATTTGATTTAATTAATTAATGCTTCCTCTATGAGGAGGCAAATCATATTTGCTTCAAGGAAGCAAAGTGCTCATTGAATGAGCACAAAATTTGATACAACTTCACAGCTAGTTTTTTTTTTAACTGAAAAACTTTTTTATATTTAATTTAGCTTTATAGATTTTGTTTATCGGCGTGGCAAATAAAATTAATAAAAAAGAATCGCTTTGATGATAGTGTACCTGACGATCTGGAAAGGGAGTGTAAACACCAGATCGTTATACTACTCTAGGACTGATTGCTGTGTCGGTATTATGGCTTGCTTGTGCAAATAACATCTGTCAATTAGGGCTAGGGGCCGATTGCTCGCTCACTCACTCTCCTACGTATCCAGGGGTTTCCTATAAAACGCATCGTGGCAAATTATACGTCGATCAACCGAATCGTACCCACTCGATTCTGCAAATTCAATCCCTGTTCTCCATAAATTATCTAACAAATTTCTCTCTGTATATTATACAACTAATTTATACTTTTAATACTATTTTTATTCATAAGAAAAATTCCATTTGCGTATAACAATTTTAAAATATAAAAAATATGCAAAAAAAAAGCTCAAAAGTCATTTCTCCATTTTACTCAACGAAAATTATAGATAAATATTTTTTCGCTCTGTAGCACTAATCTTCTTTAAAATATAAAACAGCATACAGAGCGAAAAAGTATTTAATTTCGATACTTTTTGCATAAAACGAAAAATTCAAAATTGAATATTTTCACCTTACTCAAAAAATATTTTAACTAGATATTTTCTCTGTAGGCATAATTTTAATTAAAAATTGATTAATTCTACAGAAGGAAAATGTTCCAAATTTAATATTTGTTGAGTAAAAACTTTCAGCAATGAAACTGGACTACAGCTTAATTTGTGGCACTAATTGTGATTTTTGGACAGAAAAGACAGATTAAATTTGTGAGTGGATTTTCGAAGCGCGTTTAGGGTGTATGTATGGTTCATGAATTTCGGTTCTGGTCGGAGAAGCACGGTTAATTGTGGACTTTGCCAAAGCGCGCAATAGTGTGCCGGGGTTCTCAAACACCTCGATTGCGAGAGGGTTGAAACCTACGTCCCTTGCTAAGGGACGTAGGGTAGAAACGCTTGGTTTAGCGCATCCAGTGAGCTAGGTCGAGTCGAGACAAGCTGAGCAAACACTTTTCGCGATATTACCAAGCACACCGGCTTCCCCGGGGCTTCCTCAATATCTCGAATTCTTTATTTCCTACTTGCGTCTCAATCCTCATAACATTTTGTGCAAGACATTGTTCCAGTCTCGAGAGAAATTATTTTTAAATAGAAAATAGGTCCCAAATCGTCGAAAATGGTTTCAAGTATTCTGAAAAATAAAAATAAAATGAGACAAAAGGAAAATAAAACAAGAAAACAAGAAAACAATAAAACAAAAAGAAAATAAAACAAGAAAAAAGTAAAACAAAAAAAAAGAAAAAAAATATTAAAAATGAGGGTTTAAAAATCAACACAATATTACGTCTTGGTCTTCATTGTTTAGAAATGGATTCCCGGTGGATTTTTCTGAAGAAAGGGTCTTAAAAAGTGAATTCGATACAGAGATAAATTAAGCAGAACCGAGAGAGGAAAAGAGAGATGGGAGATTGAAACTCGACTAGAGCGGAGTAAATTGGTGGCAAAATTAAATGGAAGAGACCAGGAGGAGGGGAATGACTGCTGCTGAGTTTGAAGCGAACGAGCTAATTAGCGTCTTGATTTACTTAATCCCAATTAATGCCTCTGCTACCTGCAAAACCGTTTCCTGTGTGCGCGCTTACTGTAGACAGGTGCGCTCGGATTTAGAATAGTGCGCTTTAGCAAATAACGGATTGTGTACGTACTGTTACACGCTACATCGTCCCACATATTTCATTTCTACTTGCACCGAAATTTCTGAAACTCGAGTAATTGTCTAAACAAGCAAGATTTTCTCGAAAAATATTTACTCCTTTTAAAATATCATCTCTTTTCTCCCAAAAAGAAAAATCACGGTGCGTCTGAACCAACTTTAATTGAAAGGTTTTTGCATATGAGATTTTCCTTTTTTTATAGTTTTTATTTTTTTTTGTAATGCAAAAGGAAATTTTTTTGTATAAAATGTGATAATTTGCATTTAAATTTTAAGAATAATATAAATTGTATATTTTGGAATTCGAGGGGATCTATAAAGGATACTTATTCTTAAGTAATAATAATATTTAATTATTTCATAACAATATTTCATTAATATTTGATCTTAAAATTTTCAACAAAATGTTGTTTTAGATATTGTTGCTTTAAATAAAACTTCTTGAGTTGCAAAATAAACTATATACATAAATATATTAGAAATAAACTTAAATGCACCTTATCATGTTTTATGAGCAAAATTTTTCCTTTTTTCTTAAAAATAAAATAAAGAACAACTTTTTTCAAAATGTGCCCTCGCGATTTTTTAGTTTTTGGCCTTAAAATATTCGTGGGATGTCAGACAACTAAAATCAATAGAAAAATCTTATAAGCAACGACCTTTCAATTAAAGTTGGTTCAGACACACCGTGAAACCTGAAAATATAAAAAATCTTTTTTAATTCTTAACTGAGAAATAAGTTTGTTAATAATGTTTCTAATCTTTTTATAATAAACTTTTTGAAAATGATTCTGAAAGGAAGAAGAATGTTTTGATCAAGGGAAATGTTTAGCTTTATAATCGCTCGATTTCCTGTGAAGGGAGTCGGAGTTTGAAGCTCCTGGTCTCGACTCTCGAGGGAAATGTGCGTAATCGTCCATCCTATTCTGCATTGGTTTCTTGCGATCGTTTGTTTATTGGTTTGTACCGTCGCGAGTGTCACGGCGCACAGTGCATTGTAAATGAAAAATGTTCCCTGTAGGAAATACCTATTCACAAGAGCTGACGCATAAAATCGAGCGAAAACAGTCTTTAATGGTCCCTTTGAAGATTTTAAATAAAATTCTCCAGGGAGGAAAATAAACTTTTCCAAAGTAATTTGCTTACAAAGGAGCCCAAGTTAATTATTTCGATTATTATATAAAAACGAAAGTAACACAGTTATAATTTTTTCTTTCCTATTCTATAGAATGCAAAAACATACGATTTTTTTACTTTATCTTTTGGTTTCATCAATGCAACGAAGCGTCGAGAATGAAAGAATGAGACTTTTTCAGATTTCAGGGTTTTTTTTTTTGTAAAGATAGTGTTAACATTTTTTTTAATGAAAAGTATTTCTGTAGGAGATAAAAGAAATAAATAAAGATAAAATATCTAAAAATCATCTGTTTTTTGCGAAGTGAGAAATAAAATTTAAAAATGAAAGACAGAAGTGTTTCTGTAGAAAATGAAAATATTCTTATGTTTGCAAAAACCTAGAATGGACGAGTATCGCTCAATTTCTCTTGGAGGGTGAGTTGAAGAGAAAAAAGAAAGACTTGGTGTAATGGAATAAAGCGGAATTCGACGGTACGTAAATTATAAATGATATTATGCAAATACTATAGAGAAGAAGGAAGAAGCACTAGTGCTGAGTTAATTTGATGAAAAACATCAGAAGCATAGAAGAGAGGGAAGAGAAAACCTGGCAAAAGACGCATCTGTGAGAAGGACTACCTACTCTACTCTTTCAACGAAAGGTACTTCACTTGAGTTTTACATTTTATTTCCCAACGAATTTCATTTTTATGCTTTGTAACTCGGGTACTTATCCCGAGTACTCAAAATACCCTTGAGCGCATTTAAATAGCTAATGAACTTCGTTTTACAAACAGAAATCGCGGAGAGAGAATAAAATTCTCTTTAAAAAATTCCTCATTTGAAAATTATGCATTTTTATATTTAATCCGGAGTTCTAGCAACTTTAGAAGCCTCAATAATTTAAAATTATTAATAAAATTATTATTATTTCATTATTATTATTTATTTAATAATTATCCTTTTAAGGCTCATAAATTAAAAAAGGTCAAAATTCCATTCTCCATTTTACTCAACGAAAATTGTAGATAAGTATTTTTTCGCTCTGTACGCATAATTCTAGATAAAAATTGATTAATTCTGCAAAGGGAAAAAATTCCAAATTTAATATTTATTGAGTAAAATGAAGAAATCAAATTTTTATATTAGAACTTGGCTCCAACACCTTTGAAGGAATTTAAAATGTGATTTCGAAATTTGAAAGAATTAAATATTTAAAAATTTTGAATGATATAAATTGCTTTCAAATTTGCAATTTTTATTAAAATTTGAGAGAATATTCAAAGTGAATTTGATTAATTAAGCTGCAAAGATTGAAAAATTTAAATTCCTTTTCTACTTTCCAAGTTAGAAGACTTTTAATTGCGCGATCATGTCAAGAGAATTATCCTGGACAATTTTGTATTAATATAAAATTTAGGATGGTAGATAGAAGGTAGAAGGACGAAACCACGTGTTAGGTTGTCGAGCCAATCTCCTTCCGTTGGGGGCGTTCCTCACCCCGTTCTCGGGAGGGTGGCTCTAATCGGAGTGGGGTTGTAAAACTACCCTGGTGAACCTCGGCTCCTGGCGTTCAAATCACAACCGCAAGAGTTGTCGTTCCGACGATATTTAAACTCCTCCGAACCCTGTGATCCACTCATTTTATCACCATCAATCCAAAAGCCATAAAAAAATATTTTAGTGACTTCGAATCTTCAATTCAAGTGTGTTCCAAAATCATGAAACCAATTCTAATTTTTATTTATGAAACAAATCTAGAATCTGATTGTGTGAAAATGCGAATCTGAGTTTGGAAATCGAATTAGAATCTGAAATTGATACCAAGATATGAAGAATCAAGAAAAGGGCTTGATTGAAATTTTTTAACGAGTAAAATAATTCAAACTAAATTTGGGATCCTTTAGAGAAGATGTACAATTTTTATAGAGCCTGGTTTGGCTCTGAACAATCTTGCCCTCGATTGGAAACTCTTTCACCTCCTGATACTTTAATAAGAGTTGGAAACGATGGCGAGCATCAATTTGTAGCCCACAGAGGAATCCTGGCTGCTCATAGTGGATATCTAAAAGCTTTACTATCAACGAATTCCGGAAGCTCGAGTTCCTCAGACAGAAATGCTGTCATTACTTCTGTTTCTGTCTCATCCATTGGTAAATAATTTTCCTTAGAACAAAAGATTAGTGTTTAAATATCATTCAACTCTTAATTAAAAATTTGAAACAAGTTCTTCAAGTTTGAAGAAGTTGTGGACATTTTTTAAGAAGAAAATATTCCAGGTGGGGAGGCTTTTGCTCCCTTGCTGAATTATATGTACACGGGTCACTTGGAGGTGACCCTGGACAACATTTATAGTGTTTTGTTGGCGACGCATTTGCTGCACATGCCAGGAGCCTTGGAGCAATGCAGGGCGGCTTTGCTGAGACTTCGAGCACCACCTGCGATTCCGGTTCAACAAACTGGTACCGGAAATGTCTTAAGACCAGTGCCAAATAGACTAATGGGACCTCCTTTGTGCTGGCCACAAACTAGTTTATACAGTCCTGGACCCATTCTACCCCAAATGCCTTCTTTACATTTGCCATCGACTATTATTTCACCGGTTCTTCAGGATGCTCCCGGATCTTCAGTTCCCTACAGGTTCGATTATCTTCACTTTCAAATATTTGCAAAATTTGTATTTTCTATCTTCAATTTCTATTTCTATTAAAAAAAGTAAATTATTTTTTAGTATAAGAGAAAGATCAGTTTCTCCAAAATCATCTACATCTCGTCCTCTGCGATCCCGATCTCGATCTCGATCCCTCACCCCGATAATTTCCCAAGTGCAATCGTCTTCACATTTTCGAATGGAAGGAGAATCTCAAAACGAACATAAAATTTCTCGAGCACCTCTAACTAGAAGCCCCACTAATTCTGATAGCAGCGAAAAAATTTCGGTGACAGACGTGGGACAAAGTTTTCGACTTCAAAGACGACGTTCAAGGTGAAAAATAATCTACTATTTTTCCACAATTTAAATTCTAAAAATTTTTCAGGTGTATAATAATTTTAATTGTGAAAAATTGTTTGCAGGTCAAATACTGACAGAGGAAATGAATCAGGAGGAAGTGTCATATATGACGTTGCTTGTTGCGACGGACCAGTGAGATTTCATAGAGTTTTGAATGAAAATTACGCAGCACCTTCTTCTGGAACTTTAATTCGTCCTAGAAGTTGCGTCGAGAGTGAAGACAACACATCAGGTGAGACTAAAATTCAAATAAATTTAAAAAAAGATTTTGAGTTCAATTAACCGAAAATAGACGAATTGAATTACTTTCAGTTGACTAAAAAAATTAATTATCTTTCAAAGCTCCCAAATTTGTAAAGAATAAAATATCGTAAACTTACTCATTTTGTGTACATTAAATTTATATTTGAAAGGATATAAAATTCAGAGATTTCTATTCTTTTGTCAGGTGAAAATGACGAAAATGGAAGGCCAGAGAACGTGGCTCAGCCATCAGGAGTAGATTGTGGAATTTCTGGAAGTTACACCTGTGGCTACTGTCAGCACACCTTCAAATCTCAATATTGTTACCGGAAACACGCGAGAAGGCACCTTCTACCAACCGAAGCGGAATCTAGCAGAAATCACCAACGTCAGCAGGATAAACGACGACGGGAGGTCCGACTTCTGGACCTAAACGTCCAGTATTATCCTTGTAAGATCTGCGGGAGTAAATTTCCAAGCTACTATTTTGTTCACAAACACCGGAAATTGTGTCACTCGAATTCTGAAGAGGGTTCCAGCGAAAATTTAAGCCAAGAGGAAATAAACGAAGTGAACCAGGTGAACGAGCTAAACGAGGTTAACGAAGTGAACGAAGCTGGTGATTCTGAAGACAAACAATTGGTGTGAAAGAGAGAACAATAATTTAGTGTGTGAAAATCTTGTCAAGGGGACTTACTTCGAAATAAAGCGGTTGAGTAATCAGCTATCACGATTCATTTACAAATAATTAAATTGATAAAAAAAAGCGATTTTCAAAAGTGTTAGAACCTTTAAATTTGGCTGATAATTAAATAATCCTTTTTGATAAAGCTAATTTATTAAGATGAGTCAATTTAATTTTGAAGAGCGAAACTGTTGATAGAAAAGTTTAGATTTTTATTTCTCCTTCCAAAATTATTTTTAAAACAGCGAAAGACAAAGTTGATATGCTTTAGAAAAATTAATTCTATAACTTTCAAAAATATTAAGAATTATAGCAAAGTTAGAATTTCCACAATTCCTAATCTAAAGGATTTCTATTTTACAAACTATGTAAACAATTGAAATTCCAAAGCTGTTTAGTTCCGCAAGATTTAATATTGCGCAAAATTTAATTTCGGATATATGATAAAAGATTAATAGAAAATTATTTCTGCCTTTAAAGTTGGTTTTTTGGGACTTACCAAGGGTATCCATTGGTTGAGCTTCCTCGTCGCTTGTTTCCACTGAAGCTGCATGATTGTCCTTCTTTTTGTCTTTCGTCCTGCCGCTGCTCGCTCCACTTCCAGTTGCACTTCCGCTTTTCTTCTTTTCCTTGCACTCCGTCGTTGAAAGCGTCGTTGAACTCGAACTGGTGGTATTTGTTGATAATGAAAGCGCATTCTTTCCCTCTAGTCTGTAAATAAAATACATTCTCAAATTAATAAAACAATAAATAACTTTATTACACATTCTTTCGATCTTTCTTTCTAATCAATTAGAATTTCTATTACTATTTTTATATTGGTAACTGCTATATCTCTTCTCAATCGTGACGATAGACTCAATCAGAATTATTAGAAAATAAACGTCGATCGTACATTTGTGTAAACAAAATGGAACCTATGTCATTCGCTTCCCAATAATCCATTATTGACATTAAAATTTACGACTGGCCGATTTGATTCGTGTTTATCATTCAATAGATTACATAATAATTTCAATAAAGAGTATAAAAAGTTAGACAGTAATTTGAAAGCTTTCAAATTTAAGTTCGGAAGAATTAAGTCTGATCTGAAAAAGATAAAGTGATACTCATTCTTTAAATTTGTATAGAAATCAATACCCTGATGAATTCAATTATCTACATTTTCAGTAAAGGTTTTAAAAATGTCAGCTATATCCCCTTAATTAAAACTGATATCCATTCTCTTGTTCTGAGATTAAAACAATTTTTGCATTTAATGCGGTTTTCAAACGTCAAACTTGCTACACTCTAATCACTAAGTGGATATCCGAGGGAATAGGGATGATGCCGTTATCGTATCGAGGGAGAAGAGCGGGTCTGGGTTTGTTTGGACACAGAATATCTTCCACTGAGCGCGCGCGGTTCATTCAATCAGGCCATACTTTTGATTTAATGAAAATAGACCGCTCCGATTGCTTTAAACGAGTATTACAACGATGATTTAATTGGATATGCGATCGAATCCCATCCTCTGGTCTCTACATTTCTTTCAATCCCATTCAATATATTCTAGGATTTTAAATTCTTTACTGGTCTTGTAATCAGTTATAATTTTAACAAACAATTTGAATAAATATCCATTTGTGGAAACGCACCTTGACGAAGAAGTTTCCATACTACTCTGAGGTTCTTCCTTGATTTCAACTTTGACACTGACGGCCTCCTTGCCTTCCTTCTTCTCTTTTGTTTCTTTGTTCGCTTCCAACGCGTCCTTCGCAGCAGAAGTTAACATCAAAGTAACAACACTCGGAGTTGTGCTCGTGGTGCTAGGTAGGGAAGACGCAGACGTGGTGGTCGTCGTCGTCGAAGGGGAACTCGTCGATTCAGTCAAAGAACTCGAAGTAGTGGTCGCTGTACCCGAGGAACTTGTCGTCGTCGTCGAGGCAGAAGCACTCGTCGTCGTCGAACATGACGCTGAAGTCGTTATTGTTGCAGCCACGGTCGTCGACGACGTCGACGTCGTTGTAACTGTTGTTGTCGTCGACGTCGCCGCCGCCAAACTCTGAGGGTTTTCTTGTGTCTTCTGCTGTTGTTCACGTTGCAGTCTCGTCGTCACTCCCGTTGAAAGAATGTCAATCGGTCCGATCGTCGAGTTACTATTATTTACCTGCAAAAACAGAACGAAATTTATATTAAAATTATATTAAAATTGGATTTATAATCTTCTCAAATTCAAAAGCCTCGATTTTGATGACTTTTATACTTTTTTCGAAACTTACCTTATTATTAGGATTGTTTCTAGAACTGCGAGTACGTCTCGACTTTCGGAGAAGTTGCTTGTAGTTTTCTGCTTTTTTAGTGAGGTAGTAATGATGCACGCAGTCCGGTACAGACTTATGTTCAAAAGCTTGGGCGATCGCTCCGAAATTTTTGGGATGCGAAAGGTACTTTTCTTTGAACAATTCATGCTCCATCGGACTCCAAACGTTGATCAATTTCCTGTCATTATGAACCGAATCCAGCTCGTCCGGTTGCAGTAAACCATTCCGATTCTGGAAAGCGATCCTTCTTTGCTTCGCATCCAAAAGTAAGGGTGGAATGACAGCGTATGATCTCATTTTTTTGTCCTCCATCTGCAAACAGAATTCCCGAAATCTTTTAGAACACGATCTCGAAAATTTTTCTATTAACACTCGCTTAAGCTCGAAGGTGCGAACGAGAACTTTTATCTCAATAAAAAAAATACTTCCATAAATGAAAGACGTGAGAATCTTAAATATAAATTTAATAATAATCGAGAAAATAAACTAAACATTAGTGCAGAAATAAAAACTTGATATCTTGAAAAAAATAAAATCTTCTACATATATGTATAATAAGTTGAAAATAAATAAGTCAATTTCATGTGGAGCTTTTTGAATCCGAAAAGTGACATTTTACTATTTATGTATCAAATTTTGCCCGACTTTAAAAACTTATCGATCCGCAATTATTTATTAGTATCATTACAGAAATTGTGCATACTTTACTAACCTGACGGGCTCTAATGGAATTTTTTAACTCTGTCGACATTTCTTCCTGCGGAATCAGATAAGACAAGAAATCTTCATTGAAGCGTCCACAAAATATATAAACTTAAATCACGATTAATCTATGAATTAAAACCCGAACTTTTTTAAGCGACAAAGAAAAAAAAGAAAAAAAAAGCATACCTAGAGACAATTTTGAAAAATATAAAATAAAGAAACTCTATTCTAAAGTTTACAAAAGATTTTGAATTTGGAAAAATGGTAGAACGATCAAGTACTTATGGAGTAGAGTTCTTAAATTAATTTTTGAGCTAGATAATTTTGTGGTCGTGAGAGTAAGTCTGAATTGTAATCAATTGGAATTGTGTCAGATGATATACGTATATTTGTCTTCTCCATCCATTTATCCTCTGTCGTGTTATACACCTTCTGCCTGACCAGCACTTGGTAGGAGAACGTGAGAGAAAATCAATACCTAAATCTCGCGAGAACCAAGCTGTTACCAACTGTGTATTTTGCAGAAAGCCTTTGTACCTTGCAAGGAAGTTATAATCGTTATAATGATTTTTGAACAAAAATACGAAATAGAAAATAAAAAAAATAGAAAGATTTTAAATATTTTCAATATTTTGAATATTACATAATGTTTTTTAGTACGAAACATTATAATTTCAAAGAGGGAAAATTTTGAATAATTCTAAATGTGAACATTTAACAATAAAAATTTGAAAGACGTTATACTTTTACTTTTTTTACTTTCTTCAGACTTGCATTAAAATTTTTTTCATAAATTCCCTCTAATTTTTGTTTAATTTTCTAAAAGTATGAACGGAAGGAAAGTTAATTCTAAGCATGTGGTGTGCGATTAGCAGTGGTGAGTAAAGCCTCAAGCCGTTAGATTGTGAATAAACTCTTGTGCAAGTCACGAAAGAACCTCCTCCTTCTCTTTGCTTTTAGTCACGACATAGTAATCATTTTTTCTCACAGAAAATAATCAGGAAAAACAAGACATTTCAACGAAATAGTGGACAGGATGCTGAGACGTTAGCAGAAACAATTCAGAGACATAAGACAGTTCGAAACTTAAAATTTTCAACTCTTAAATTGACACCACGGAGTATTGAGACACAATGTAAAACAGCTTTAAGACCTCTGAAAACCATGTTAGTAATTTATCCAATTTCCAAAATCCAGGACAACACACGATATTTCCAAACTTATCTGTGATTCCTCAAAAGATAAAGCCTCAATTTGCAAACGAATCAATCCCTAAAGCTGAGAGTATAACAGAAAACAATAAAGTCCTAAAACCAAAATTACATGCAAGCTATTCAATCTTGGAATTTGGACTTTATCTTGAAACACAAAAACGAAAAACAAAACAAAAAAAAAACACGAATGAAACTTCCCTTCCCTCGAGTTTGACTCAATTTCTTTTTGATTTGACCAAGAGCTGATTATCTCCTCGCAACTCACCTTCTCGCTTCTACGCGCCCCTTTTTCATATAAATACCGACATTTATCTTTAAAGTGATAAAGAAGATTGACTCGACTAATCCACGGTCCATGAAGAATCAAATGTGATATACCTCCTGCTCCTGAAGACCGTCCATGATTTCTTCGAGGTCAGCTTCGCTCTTGATGCGAGCACCGACCCTGTTGAAGCGTTCTTTATCCTCTCTCTGCTTTCGCAACTCGGGAAATACCTTCTCGAAGAAATCACGGTTCTTAGCCTCTTTTGATTTCCGCTTTTGGGTCGACTCAATCCGTTCCACTTTGCGATGCCATTCCTGGATGAGAACGGAATACAGTTGGGATTGCTTCCGATGTTGATTTGATCGTTCTGCGTGTTCTTTTCGTAGAGCCAAAATCAGACGCGGCCTCATAATGGTTTGATACCTCTCTCGATTTTCATGGTAAATTGCTGTATCCGAAGGCTGATTGTACAAGGGAAGGTCCACTCCTGGTCCTAATTTGTCAAATATCCGATGCGAATATTCGGCTCTTCTCTGCAAAAAAAACTTTTTCTCAGTACAACAACGACAATACTTCAAGTATTGGTAAATATTGGTAAAAAGAATCTAGGATTACAACGTAGCCCTGCATTTTCAGCTTTAAATTGGATTTCTAAACTCAAAACTTAAATTTAATCATTGCAGATTTGCAAGGGAACAAGTTTTGACAGTTTTAAATATTGTTTCTTTCAAATTCGGTCTCCTTCAAATAAAAAATTATCCTAAATGAGTGACATCTAATCATACCCTATTCTCCGCATAAGCCTTTTGCGAATACGACTGGTGTTTTTTAGGTTGCTGCGATTGTTCCTCGACAGGTCGTTTGAGTCCGCCCGCCTCTAGCGGTTTATTCGCCGCTTCCTCGAGTTCTATCAGCTTTTTCCGAAGCTTGCTAATCTGTGATTCCCTTTTCGCGATCTCACGGTCAACTTTTCCTATTTGTTGAAGGAGTTCATCCTTCGTGCTTCTAAACTGAGCATCCTCTTGGGGATTTGGTTCGGGGATCGGTGAAATCGCTTCCGTCTGAGGCGTGTAGGCTCCTTGCGCTGGCTGCTCCTGACAACAAAATTTCATATAGTATTCTGTTATACAATCTAAAAACAATTAATACGATTGCCAAAAAAGTTAAATTAAGTCTAAATTAATGCTCTGATAGGCAAAATTTTGAATACAATTTTCTAAAGGCTTACCCTCGTGTCTATCCTAAGCGGTTGCTGGAGTTGCTGAACATGTTCTTGTTTAACGATGGTGTCGGCAGGCAAGAGGTTCTGACATTGGGATTGGGTTTGGGGTTGGGGTTGGGGCTGTGAGGATTGTCCAAGTCTAATTTTCTTGAAGGGAGGAGCGTCGGACATGTTAGACATTTCCACGGAGCTTCCCCGATTACAATACTGCTCCGATTGAATAGGTATCATGCCTCGGGGATTTCTAGCAGCCGCTACAGGGTATTCGGGGGCTGTTGGCGAGGCCGTCGATGCTGCTGCGGCAGGTGTAGAGAGCATAGATATTCTCGGCCTCTCCCCTCGAGTTGTCACCACGTACTCTCCAGCTGCACCAACTCCAACGCCAAGACCAACGCCTACTTGGGATACGGGACTACTGCTCACGCTGATCGCAACTCGGTCGTTCACCTGCAATTAAAATTATTAAAATAAATTTCTCCAACATTTATCCAGGGATTTTAAATTAAATTCTCTGCTAAACTTGTTCTACATTTTAAAATTTAATTAAAGAGCTTTATTATTTCCAAGCTGTTGAAAGTAGAGTCTGAATTCAGAGCTTTTCATTTTAATCGAATCTCCATTTTTATTTCAATTAAATGCCTCCAACATTTATGACGTAGAATATTCGAGGGCTTTTAATCAATTACTTATATAAAAAAATTACGCCATAATTAGATTATTCCATCATTTCCGAGCGCATTTGAATTACAATATAATTTGAGCCTCAGTGTTTTATTAATTTTAGAGTGAAATCTCAAGCACTAAAATAAAGTTGAAATCAGTGTTTAAACGTAGAAACTCACTGAAATTAAATTTTTAAGCATTGACAGTAAGTTAGTATTGGTTTGAAACTCTTGTAACTCATTTTCAAGACCGTTTAAATTCCTTTCTTCGTTTTATAAACACGATTGTACATTTTTAGGAGCGAGTCTCATTTTGGCCCCCTCAATTTAGAAAATACGACGATAATAAGAGGCGTTATTGGTCCATAAATATTCGGGTCAATCAGGATTGAATCATCGCCTTTCTGAGTGCATCTCGTTGTCATTTCACGATTCACGACAATCTCCTCGACTGCGGTAGTGCCTCGAAACCAAGGTGCAGAGGGTACGAGGCAAGAGCTTCGCACCGAGTGGGTGAAGACAACTTTCACCCGCCCACACGACTATCTATATCATGGTCGGTCTAACATTACGGCTATTAGTTACAGGCCATTGTTACGGGTTAAAGTTTCCATCTTGAGGAAGAAACAAAAAAGCCAGACAAGGCGAGTAGGGCATTCTGTAATTATGTCTCTAGATTGTGTAAAGGCGCTCGATAAGACCACAAAAAATTCGACTCACTATTTGCGATTATAATGGGATAAATAGTTCGCTAGTTTGTCCTCGAACAGTTTCCCTTCTTAGTTAGTAAATTTTGATTTTTAAATTCCAGAAAGAAACTTGTAAAAAGTTGGAATTGATTTTATTTTAAAGCATTGAGTTTGAGGCAAAGGTCTTTAACTTACAACTAAATCAAATGAATTTTGAAATTAATCATGAAACGAAGTCCAATTTACGTAGTATTTTTTAATCTGATAATTTCCGGTTTAAGTATAAAGTAATAATAGCAAAGAGGAAAATAATAGATATAATTTCATGTGGATTGTTGAGCCTCAATTTCAACGTCATTATTTAATGAGAGCGCTGTAATAATCCAAAATGGGAAGGTACTTCATTATCCTGAGGTATACTTTCCTTTTCCAAACAACGTCAGTACATATTTAACTTTACGTGTGCAACGTAATGTAGTTATAATTCAAATTTCTCACGTGGAATCAGATATTACCTCGAAACTTTTCTAATTTCCAATCCCAGTTTAGAGTCATTTAGAATTCTCGTACGTTTCCACGTCCAATACTTAGAGAATCGAATCAATGTCTTCTATTATTTACCGAGTGCTCAATAGTTTTGACAAGATGTCTATTACAACTTCCACATCTTCTCCAAAATTATTTTGAATTCAGACTCCATTTTACTCAACGACAATTATAGATAAATATTTTTCCACTCTGTAGCGCTGATCTTTTTTCAAATATAAGACTGCGTACAGAACGAAAAAGTATTTAATTTCGATACTTTTATCATAAAACGAAAAATTCAAAATCTAGCTTCAAAATTCGATATTTTCATTTTATCTTAACAAATATTTGAATTGGGTATTTTCTCACTCTGTACACATAATTCTAGTTACTAATTAATTAATTTTACAGAAGGAAATAATTGACATTTTAATATTTGTTGAGTAAAATGAAGAAATCGAATTTTTAGATGATAACTTGGTTCCAATTAGTTATATATTTGGATTTTTTGAAACTACTCTTGTGAATTTAAATCCAATTTCGAAATTCCAATTCTCTATCCTCTACAATTTCTAAACCCTTAAACAAAGGTTCCAATTTTTTTCTATTACTGAGGTGAACTACTTGAATAATTAGAGAATAGAGAATAGAGACTGGACAGGATAATTACGTACATTGGAGTTAGTATTTCTGTAGACATCCCTGGTGTATGCGGCTACCGCACCCTGTGGAGGTGGTGTTTGATTAACGGGTGCGGAAGGCGCCGGCAGTGGTGGAGGCAGGTAAGGATGGACATATCTGAGCCCGGTGGCTACGGGAACGGCGACAAAGCCTCCACCTGTGGTGGCTGCGACCGCCGAAACCGCCACGGCTGCAGCTCCACCCGCAATCCCGGTGCTAGCAATTGATCCGGTCACGGCGACGACACTTCCGGTCCCACCGGAACTGCTGACTCCGGGCCCGCCGCTGGGTCCTGCGCTCGAACACTGGACGTAAGTACCGCTGCCGACTGTCCTAGGGGACGCTGGACTACTACTCTTGATGTTGATGTAGTTCTGCGTCGGCCTGAAAACAAATTTATACGTCAATAAAGATAATTCTTCAAGTTTTCAACACAACATAAATAAATTTCATCAATATTCAAGCTTGGAATCAATATAAAGCTTGGAATCAATACAAATAGCATTTCGCAATGAGAACCCACACACTTTTCTTGGAAACTAATCTATTTGTTTATTTTCATGAATATATATGTATATATTTAAAAATTGAACACGGTTGTGAAATTTGCAAGGTAGACAGACAGAGAAAAAGAGAGAGAGACATGCAATTGTTCCTCTTCTTTTCAATATATATAATTATACAAATATATACTGCAATTACTGCTTGCTTATACATATATTTAAGTCACGCGTGGGTACCCCAGTGCGTTTATTATAAAGCTTGTTTTGTCGACAATTATCTTCACTTTACAATCGCTAGTTAGTCAAGGTATTAGGTAGTAACAACGGTAGTTCGTTCATCTTTAAATTCCTAGATTACTCTTGCCTTATCGGACATTTCGAAATCCATATATGTAGTTGATTTACTGACCCAGAAAAATTCCACAAAGCTGAGTTTTATCATTCTCCAAATTAAAAACGTGTTTCCTCATTTCGTCAACTAAGTACCCTGAGTCAGAAATATTATAATCTTAATTTAGAACTTTAATCTTCAAAATTTTACTATTTTACTATATGTAATATTAATTGTTCCCTGTAATTAGTTTCGGACTTACAAATTAGAACTTACTATTAGAAACAAGTTTTCCTTTACATACTTAGAGAAAAATTGAATGGAATTGATTTCAAGGTACTTTTTGCAAGAAAAAATAGACCAATCTTTTCCTTGTAGAAAAAAATTAATTGTAGTTTTCCAACCTGCTTTTGATTCAACAAGTCGACATGGTTCTGTAATCATTATCATTGCTCACGTATGACTCACACTCATAGCCTCGAGTAAATTAGGTTTTCAAGTATCACATGTGCCAGTGTGAGAGCTCACATATGTACATGTGACTCATTGCCTTACAGAAATTATTCGATGGGATCATCGGGCGTGGACTTTTCTTTTTCTTATTCGAAGGAATTTGGGTAGGCGGATCTTTCCGGAAGTTCAAACTGAGACTCTTGACAAAAATAGATTGCTCATTACAAATTTCATAAGACACACAACTAATATTCTCTACGAAACTTTTAATTTCTTCGATCATTTGAAAAACTGGAAAAACTCGAATGTTTATTCAGAATTTTTTAAGGAAAAAATAATTATACATACACACAGAAAATAGTCTCTTTGAATAAAATAAACATTTCTTTGATATAGGGCCAAAGAAAAAATTGCTTTGAATTAAATAAATTTTATTTTTATTTAATCTAAAAATATTTTTTTATTTTTTTTCTCATTTTTTTCTATTTTATATACAAAATATTTGGCAGTGTGTAGAGCGCAGGTTTTAAAAGAAATTCTGCGGCTATGATTGGTTAAGCCATTTGAGATTAAATCGTAATTCGAAGTGGCGGACTTTATTGATATGCACTTTATATCCCCTTTTATCGAACTGGATGATAAATTGATGGAATGCAGCAGTAAAATTAAAATTTATATTGTTAAAAATATTTTACAGTTAATTCAATGTTTCATTTTTTTAAATTTCATATAATTAATTTTAGATTTAATATAATTACATTTAGATTTAATATAATATAATTTTTTATCTGCATTTGGTTTTTTTTTCTCTGGAAGTATATTTTTTATTATTGCTAATTAAGATTATTTAATTCTTTAAAATTGACATCACCTAGATTTGCCTTATTTCTGCTTTCAACTCGAGAGTGAATCGATAGTTCAACTCAGCCTCTGATAAGTGCAAAAAGCCCCGAATCATTTCATCTCGTCAAGAGATACTTGTTTTAAACAGGTGCTCAGATTAAAAGTATGTAGGTCATGGAAATATTTTAGTTATATTTAGAATCTTCAGAATAATTATAGTCGGGAAATTGAATTGAATTGCAATTATTAAATGAGATTGTACTGAATACAGAATTCTTAAGCTTTCAGGCTAATTAGTGTTTTAATTTACTCTCATCAAGCTTTATCTTATTTATATATATATATATATATATATATATATATACCGATGAAAGATAAAATTTGATGAATGACTAATTCAAATATTTTCACTGGAATACGCATACTGAAATTTTCGTTCATCTATAATTTTATCTGGTCTTGATAAGAATACGTATATTTGAGTATTGAAGAAAGTCAGGAAGTACATATAATTTTAGAACATAATAAAATAAATATTTGATAAAAAATAAAGAAAACGTTAACATTTTTTTAAAATATAGAAAAGAAAAATATTGTTGGTTTCAATTTGGATGTTTTTGGTTGCCGATAATAAATATTTTTCATTAAAATTAGGCGAACTACCTTCATGCCAATAAATACCTTTAAGTGCGAATTTTAATTTGTTTTTATTTAGATAAGAATAAAACTTTTTAAAATAATATTTATAAAGGGCATGTATTACTTATCCGATCCCTACCTTACCGACATTTTTTTCTCTGCAAAGTTACTTCTACATTTTTTGAGATTCCAAATTGAAAATTTCTAAAATTAAAGAAAATATGCTAAGGTATGTTTATCTGGTCTTAAATTTTTGCAAAAATAAAAAAGAATTATTTTGAAATTTTTTTTATATAAATGTAAATATTTAGTACCAGATAAACGTGCCTTAATGTTTTAGCTTTAATTACAGAAATTTTCAATTTGATATCTCAGTAAATTTACAAGTAACGTTGCAGAGAAGAAAATGACGGTAAGGTAGGGATCGGATAAGAAATACATGCGGACCCAAGTGTTAAGCTCAAAATTCCATTCTCCATATTACTCAACGAAAATTATAGATACATATTTTTTCGATCTTAACGTCAATCTTTTTTCAAATATAAAACTGCATACAGAGCGAAAAAATATTTAATTTTGATATTTTTTGCATAAAATGAAAAATATAACTTTTAAATTTAATATTTTGATTTTACTTAAAATAATTTCTCTATTAATTCCACTATTTGAATTAGATATTTTCTCTCTATGTACGCATAATTCTAGATAAAAATTGATCAATTCTACAGACGGAAAAAATTCCAATTTTAATATTTATTGAGTAAAATGTAGAAAACAAACTTTTAGATTAGAACTTGGCTCAACACCCTTAATAAATATTATTTTTAAAAGTTTTACTCTTATCTAAATAAAAATAAAAATAAATAAAAATTCGAACGGAAAGGTATTTTATGTGAGCAAAAGCTAGTTCGAATAATTTTAATGAAAAATATTTATTATCGGTAACTTAAAGTTGGTGAAATTGCAATAGATTTTCTCGAAAAATTGCTGGAATTTCTAAGTAACTGAATTCAAGAAACCAAAATTTAGTAAAAAAAAAAAATATATTCACACCAATGAAAGACCACGTGGTGCGCGGAACGACGATTTCTAATGTCGGCGGCGCGCAGGCCGCCATCTTGTGATTTTCAACAACGTACGATTCGTACGATTCGTTCAGCCATGGAGGGGAACGAGGGGAACGAGGAGTGGGGGAAGGACTCCCGTCGCTTTTTACGAAGTCTTGCTATGCTGTCCTACGCGAAGCGTTCCGCTATCTAGATCTAATTTGGCATGGGCAATGTGACTTTGGAAGTCGGGTCTGTATATCATACCTACAAAATGCTCTGAACTCTAAAGAACCCCTTAAAGTTCAGATAAATTCATAAATTTAATTTTCAGACATTGTAGAGTACGAATATTCAAAATATTCTAATATCCTGCCGTCTTTATTATTTACGGAATTCAAATTCCAGAAAAATTTGCAGAATGAAATTTTGTGAAAATAAAGTCCAGGAAATATTAAAATTTTGAAATATTGAAATGCGGAATCAAATTCTGTAAAAATTGAATGCATGTAATTCGAGAAAATGGAATTTCTGCTTCTGGCACCAGAATTTATGAAAATAGAAGTAGAGAAGAACGGAATTCAGAAAATTCCAAGTTCAAGAACCTAAATTTCAGAAACATGGAGAAACGAAGAGATAGGTATCATTTACAGTTGAATTAGTGTTGGTAAGGTGATTTTTACATGAGAGAGGGTCCACGATCGGAATCAGGCGGTGGCAGGCGGTTGGCCTGTGGCTCCCTCGAGCTCGAGTATGGACTGCCTGCTGCCGATGATGTAACGGTCAGTGACCCCCACCCCACTTCACCCCCTCTCTCAATACTCTCGCTTCTTGTGACTACTTCACGCAAGATCACCCCACCATCGACCTACCCACCCTTCTCTCCTTCAACAATGCACTTGCACATTGTACACGCATCTACACGCATTAGCTACATTCAAACTATCAAATATTATTATTATTATATTTTTATAATAGGATAAATGTGCACTAGGCTTCAAATGTAAATTGAGAGCGCTCTTTAATAAATTAAAATTTATTAAAGAATTAAACCAATTAAAGTGCATCTCGTTAAATAAAATTTGTTTAATTCAAAGAAATTTTTTTAAAATAAAAAATAAATAAATTTTTGAATTTATATTTAATTTTAAATTTCTTTGAATTAAATAAAATTTTTATTCTTTCTTTGACCCTGTATTAAAGAAATGTTTATTTGACTCAAAGAAACTTTTTTCTGGATGAAATAAGTATATACAATTTTTTTCATTAAAAAATAGGTTTTTCACAGGAAAATATTTTCCTCATCCGAGATGAGGTTATCGTAGTCTCATAGTCTCAATTCCAGTCCGCATCATGCTTGGACAGTGCTAAGTACAAAATGCTGATAATTTAATTTGAATACTTAAATTATTTTAACCCACATTTCGAAGAATCGAATTTTTTTACAATCTCGATGTCAACAAAATTTAGAATTTTTGTTAATGTTGCTTCTTTTCATTTTTACTTCATTATTCTTTTTCGTTTTTTTTTTTTTACAATAGAGTGAACTGGGTTCGCGCGCAAGTGGCAACTTCCTTTCACTCGACGCCTCGAGGGTGTATGCGGAATTCTGCGCGAATTCTTTGCAGTCAATGCCAATGCGCCTCTGACATTCTAGATTCAAGCCCGACACGAGGGACATATACGAGGGACAAGAGACAAGAGTGCAAGTCCCAGTGCACTGCCGCCTTTCTCATTCCCACTCTAATGGAAAAAAATCGCACGCTGCTTTTATCGTCGAGGAGGGTCCACCGACCTCGAAAATATCTCTAGTTCACTGCAGAATATTATTCACCCTAAAAATGCCTGTTCAAATTTATAAAAATGCAGTCTCTGATACGAATTTTTCGACAATATTCAAAGTTATAAAATAAATAAAATAAATAATATTCGTAAATATCGTAAATAAATCTCAATCAAGTCAGGGTGGCCACAAGATTCAATTTATTCATTTCCCTGACTTTCAGACATTCAGACAAATTTTCCTGACAGAAAAGTAAACAAAAAAAAGAAAATGGTTGATATTACGGAATTTATCACATTTAAAATAATCAAATTGCTTTCTGACCGCATTTTCTTTGAAATATCATTAATATATATATATATATATATTAATATATATCTCATTCAGAAATTTTTAATATTTTGAATACTAATTTATTCTAAGAAAATTGTAAACCCTGATATTTTCGTTCAATAGTTAAATTTTTTTACATAATAAAACTTCCTAAATTCTAGGAAAAATGCGTTCAGAGCGCAAGTTGACTACTTTTAATGGTAAAATCAGCTATTTTCTTTTTTCTTTGTATGAAAATTACGAACATTTCAGTAAAAATACTAACTATTCAAATTTTTCTAAAATTTTGTATAATATCACTTTAAATGTTTTGAAATCACTTCAAAATACTTAAAATTAGTAAAAATTTCAAAAATTCAAGACAAACTTGGAAATCTCTTGAAATTCATTGAAATTTCTTGACATTTCTAGAAACATCTTAAAATTCGAGGAAATCTCTTCAAATTTGTTAATATTTCATGAAAACTCTTAAATTTTCATTAATTGTTTTTAAAATCCTCAAAACACTTTAAAATATTTTTAAATTTCCTACAATCCTTCGAAATTCCACAAAATTTTTAAAAAATCTTCTAAAATATTTAAAAATTCAACGAGGAATTTTAATATCTTTTAAAATGCGTCAAAATCTCTTTAAATTATTAGAAATTTATTGAAATCCCTTAAAATTCGCTGAAATCTTTTTAAATTCCTATAGAAACGTCTGAAAATTCCTTAAAATTTCACTATAATATTTGAAATCCCAAACATATATTAAAATCTCTAAATAAAAATTCTTGGAAACAAAAACCTCACAAAATCCGTCAAAAATCAAAAAGAATTTATGAAATTTTTTTTTAATTTCACGAATACCTCGAGGAATATTTAAATTCCTAAAAATCATTTAAAAAATTTTAAAAGTTCTTAAAATTTTTAGAAGCTTTATAAAATTCTTTATAATGCCACAAAAAACTTTAAAATCTCTTAAAATACGTAAAGATTTCTTAAAAGTCTTGAAAACCTGTTGAAATTCCAAAAAATTCTACAAAATCTTTTATAAATAAAAAAAATCTTGTGAGATTTTTTAAAAATTCAATAAAATCAAGTTTCTGAAAATTATTTGTAATTCGATGAAAAACTTTAAAATCCTTTAAAATACGTAAAAATCTAATAAACTTTTAAAAATTTGAAAAAATTTGCAAAATCTTCTGTCATCAAAATCTCTTAAAATTTCATGAAGTCCTTTAAAATTCCACTAAATATTTTAAATATTATACAAATCTCCTGTAATTTCTTTCAATTTCTGGAAACCTCTTAAAATCTTTTAAAATTTTAAAATCTCTTGAAATCATTAGAAACCCAAAGAATTTCAAAGAATGCCTGGAAATTCTTTATAATCCTTCGAAATCCTTGGAAAGTTTCTAAAATCTGTTAAATAAACTATAAAATCTACATATACAACACGACATAAATAACATAGTTTATAGCATAAATATCAATGTCTATTTTTTGTATTTTCTATTTTTTTATTTTTATTTGTATTTTTATTTTTATTTTACTCGAATTTCCCTAAAAAAATTTTTTTCCTGATATTTCCCTGACTTCCCTAATATATGTGGCCACCCTGCAATTTTGTAATTCAAATTTGTTACAATACGTGCGCGGAAAAATTTTATGTTTACTGAATGAGCCGAAAATAGAATACAAACAAAAGCGCATGAAATCTATTTATGAGACTTTTTCTAAATGTTTCAACGTTTCATGTAAAATAATTATCGATTGAGGAAATAATACCTCCGTCTTGTTCAACAAACCTGTCATCTTCATAAGCTTTACTTCTCTGGTAATGACACGAATCTATTAAGAGCAACTGTTCATAATAAACGTAATTGATAATTTATTACTCATTTAATTTTTAATCATAAAACTAATAAAATAAATAATTTTGATAGCCATCTCAAAATAAATCGACTCATATTCATATATCGACTCATTTCCTCATATTCTATTTTATTTCTTTCGAAATTAAAACATTTTAAATTTAAATGTCCTCAATTGGAGTTGCTCTAAAAACTTCGTATTTTCAATCAATTTTAACTATCGTTAATTTGCATTGTCCTGAATATGAATTAAAAAAAATACTTGAAGAAAAAAAACCGACCATCTTTGTTTAAAGTATAAAATAGATAATGTATAATATTATATAAAGAGGAAGAATAGCAATTTTCTTATCATCAGTGCAAATTCGCCATTTTTTTACTTTTTGTTAAATGTTTTGAATTCGATGTAAAACGATGGCTTTTCTATATACATTATAAATAATATATATATAT
>UCOH01011516.1:0-35559 GCA_900474275.1 Synergus japonicus | reverse complement strand
GACAGACACATTCGTAAAAACATGTTTTTCGGGTTCAGGGGGTCCCAAAACGTGGACATTGATGAAAACTGGGGGGGTCAAATTTTACACAAATCTAATACATTCTCTCTGATGAGAATGTAAAAAAGAGATAGAATATTTTAAAAAAAAACAGTTGGAAAGCTTATGAAATTCACGTTTAGTGGTGCCAACCAGATTATTTTTTGACCTTTTGAAAAGAATACAGCACGTGAGAAGTTTTAAAAAAAATTCAAGATTTTTTCAAATTTTGTACTTAGGAAAATTTTTGAAAAAAATTTGAAAATTATACGACATACAGCCTAAAACTTTATCTTTAATTGAAGCTAAAGAAACTTAAAAAATCTATATTAGTTCTCAAGATACGATTAAAAATGTTCAATCGTATTTGAAGGAGGCGAGCAGCAGACCAACCGAGAGCCGTGATCATAAAATATATTTCCTATCCGTTTCAATCTCCGATTTTCTATCAGCTAACCTATCCTTTTCTATCCGTGACCAACTTAAAATTTCTTCTTAACTGTCACGGATAAAATTCTTATCCGCTTGAGTCATTATTTATCCTGTTTAATTCTTTCTACAAAAATATATTCTGTATCCGTCCTAATCCATGATTTTATATATGCAACGCTGTCCTTGTCTTTCCGCAATTTACTCTGATACTCCTCGTTAACTATGAAGGATAGAATACTTATTCGTGCCAATAATTACTTATCCTCTTTAATTCATTGTTCACAAAATATATTTCCTATATGTTTCAATCTATAAATAATTTACTATCCATCAACCCATCCGCTTCTATATGCGGCCTACTTAGACTGTCTATGTTTTCAAGCATGGATATGATACTTATCCATGCTAATCAATATTTATTCTCATGAATCTTCTGCACAGAAAGAATTGTCTATCCGATCTAATCCATAATTTTCTATCCGTAAGGATAAAACCAAAAGTAAACAATATGAAAAATAAAAGATATAAAAATATATATAATAAATATAAAAATATAAAAAATATAAAATATAGAAATAACAATAAAAATAAAAGTAACTCGCAGATAGATAAGGATTAGTTGACGAATAGAAGGATTTAAGAGAATAAATATTGATTATCATGGACACCTATGCAATTGCGGATAGACAAGGACAGAGCTGCGGATATAGAATGACGGATTAGAACGAATAGAGAATACATTTTTTTAGAAAGGATTGAAAAGAATAAGTAATGTTTCTAACGAATAAGTAGTCTATCCCTCATAGTTATCAAGAAATTGTAAAGTAGATTATGAATGGAAAATGTTAGGTTGGCGGATAGAAAATTATTGATTTAAATGAATTGAAAATATATTTTGTGAAGAACTGATTAAAGAGGAGAAGTAATGATTCAAGCGGATGCATTTTTGATCTGTGATAGTTGAAAAGATCAAATTTAAGTAGTTTACGGATAGATTATGATTCAAACGGATAGACGGATAGCCAACGGGTAAAAACGAATCGCCGAGTATTAAAAAAGTATTCAAACGGATAAAGTTTGAAACCGTTTACTTGCAGCATAGTCAACTTAACCTGAAAACCCAAACCGATATAACAACCGGAATCGACCCGAACTGTTCACAATCCCGCCCGAAAATCCAGACCGATCTATATCCGAACTTGGCCGGAACATCCCAAAACGATTTCAAAAATCTTATTAAATCATATGAAATCCTTTGCAATCTTAACATCTGGTTAACACTCAAAATTCGAGTGATCGATCCCTTGTAAAAATTATGCCTGAAACAGATCTCGAGGTGCCTGGAAAAAACTTAGAATTATCAGGGTATCTTTTTAGGATTTGAATAGACTTCTTAAAAAATGGAATTCTATAAGAAGCAAACTGAAGAAGTTATTATTTTACTTGATTGGCTCTAGAAAAATCATTGATTTGTAATTTCATAATTCTAAATTTCTGAAAAATGCAAAAACCTTTTATAATTTCATTTAGATTAATAGTTTTAAGTGAAGTCACCTTCTCGCCTAAATAATTTTTAAATTGCATTTTTATTATTTGTTTTAGGCTCTGAGAGAGTTTAAGAATCTGAAAAAACTTTTTCTCCGTTTTGTTTGCGTAGATGATATTCTACGAGAACTTGTTAATTTAAAAAATTTGAAGGATTTAAGTTTACCACAGTGTCACGTGAATAAAAAGAAAATACAGGAAGCGAAAAATATTTCTAAACTAGTTAATTTGGAATGGCTAGATCTCACAAATGACACTGGACACTGGTTCACGGACGTGATATCGCTCGTTAATTTAAAAGCCTTACGTCTCCAACATAATTCTTATGTCACCGATTCGTATATCTTAAAATTGACAGAGCATTGCAAACATTTGATCTACTTAAATATTAGTGGTAAGTATTAAAATGTTATAATATGCGTTAGAATATATGCAATCATCACAGGTCATCACCAATTCACTTTTTTTTTACTTATTTGGGATTTTTTGCCTATTTTATCTATTTTGGGAATTTGTCACTTTTTCGCATTTGTTTCAATTAATAAAGTTGAATCATGAAAAATTATTTACATTGGAATTAAAGGATAATTCTGAGTCATTTTTGGTTTGAAAAAACTGTTCTTTAGAATTCTTTAAAAAAAACTTTAAGGGTATGTGATACTTTAGCATAAGAACATTTTAGTTTCCGCAACTTTACGCTCTGAATAATAAATATTTTTTGCTAAAGAAAAATATTTACTATAGCGAACTTAAAGTTGCGGAAACTAAATTTGTTCTTATGCTAATTGCCACATGCCCCTAAGACTCCGCAAAATCCGTAGTAATTTCTGAAAATCACTTTAAAATCTTGAAAATATATCATTTCTGCCAACTCTTTTTAAATCGCTTGAAATCGTTTAACCATCAAAGTCCACACTGGGTTTGGTATACCGATTGATTTGATTTGAATTTCGAAAAAAAACGAAAATTTTCATTTGATTTTTTGTTAATAAATTGTTTGTTGTTAAATAAAATAAAAAAAAGATGGCCAAAGGAGAACTTATAGATATTTTTAAGACCAATAACTATGTTCCTTATCATTTTCTCTGCAACTCGCGTTATTTGGCTCAAAATTTAAATTTTAGTTTTACGGAAATTTAAAAAGTTGTTATGCCGATCCTATAGGGCGTTCAAAAAGAAATATTTTGCAACTTTAGACTTTTTTTCATATCACGAATTTTTTGGCTTCTAATTTAAGTTTTCTTTCATTTTTTTTTTATTTTCAAAATGTGGTCTTTTTCAATTTTTGAATTTTATTAAAAATGTCTGACAAATATACTAAAGGCCAATTCAATCAGTCAATTTTTTCGAGATTCCAAAACGTAGCCGGGTGAAAAATATCCGTGTGTGGGTTTTACGTAACTTTCTGAAAATGTGGGCTTTGAGGGATAAAATTCCTTAAAAATTTTAAGCATCTCGTGAAATCTCTTAAAATCCTTCTATATCTTTTGAAATCTCGTTAAATCCGTAGCAATTATTTAAACTCGCTTAAAATATTTTCAAATTCGTCAAAATCACTTGTAATCTTTTGAAATTATTTTAAATCATAAAGTCTTTTAAAATCCCATCAAATCCCTAGTGATTCTTTAATGTCGTGTATTACTTATTCGATCCCTACCATACTGCCATTTTTTTCTGTCTCGTTATTTCTAAATTCATTTTGAGATATAAAAATTTATAAAATTAAAGAAAATATGCTAAGATATGTTTATCTTAGCAACTTTTCTTTAATTTTAGAAATTTTCAATTTGATATAGATTATAAATTGAAAAATAATGTTGCAGAAAAAAAATGTCAATAAGATAGAGATTGGATGAAATCTCTACAAATTCCATAAAATTTCCCTAGATCTTTCAAAATTTTGTTAAGTGCATCTGGTAATTACCATAAGAGCAAAAGTTTCTACAATTTTATGCTCGGAATAATTAACATGTTTTGCTAAAAGCAACGATTCTTTGCTAAAAGTAGGCCATTTACCTCCGTTTCGTACAGCCAGAGGTGAATGGCTTAATTTTAGCAAAAAATATTTATTATTGTGAGCGTAAAGTTGGATAAACTAAATTGCTTATTTTCGAAGTCGATGTTCCACAAAAACAAATATTTGAGAAATTAAGAAAGGAGCAGTAGCTACTGAATTGTGCAATGGTACAAGTACGAAGTGTGATAAATGTGGAGACGATTGATTTATATTTTGGCAACGCGCCCACAGAAAATATCTTTTAAAAATTCATTCACATTTTGAAGAGTGTCTAAAATCATCTCAATTTTTAGATATTTTAGATACTGTTACTACAGTTACAAGAACTTGTTGTGACAACTTTTATTTTTCTATAAAAATTACTCAAATCAGGCTATACAAAACACGCAAACATGAATTTTGTCTCCGACCTGACTGTCGAAATTTGCGCAAGACTATAATGAGCCCAATTCTCGCTTGTACTCACTTATCGATCGAAAAATGAAAATCTAAAAAATCGTTACATCTCGCGCACTGACTCGTTTTTTACCTGTCCATTCTGTTCCCAAAGTGCTTTTTTCAATACAACTGAAAATCGATAAGGTAGTGGACCCGATACTCGAACAGTACCCGATAGTCGAACACTGTCACAGTTATTTAATTTTAAAAAATGATATACATTTTTATCGTTTTCACAAAAAATTTTATAAAATACTTTAATATTTTAAGTTATTATTTAAAATGTAAAAAAAAAAAGAAAAAGTGGTACCATCGTTTAGAAAAAAATAAAAGTTCGTGGCAATTCGAGGAATCACTTGTTTTTGCCTCGTTCCTTGTGTCTATGGCTAAGAAAGACAGGTTATTGTATTTTGATTTTCATTATCAATCAAATATTATTTTTAATTTAAAATGGTTTAAATGGAAGTGAAATTATAATATAGTTAAGGAAAAAGAGGTGAGTAAATTTTTGTATTGTTTTTTATATATTTTTATATAATTCGGATTGCATTGTTCGACTACTGGATCCTTACCAGGAAAATATAAAATTTAAATATATTTTCACTACCCGGTAAGAAGGCTTGAATAGAATAGGATTGAAAATTGCAATTCATGTCAGTACCTGATTTTCCCTTCGTTCTCTTAAAACAAAAACAGTATTAGAAAGAAGCAACTGCTAACTTTACTAATAGACTTTGAAAAATATAATTTTAATTTTTATACAATTTACTGACAATAATTAGTGAATATTTATTATTAAGTACTATGTATTAAAGTAATGTGAAAATTTATTTCATCTAATTTCATTAAAATTTTCCATTTGTTTAAGTTAACTAATGCTTCAACAATGTATACATTATATTTTTAGCAAGTTATCATGAAACCTATTACATTCAATTCAGTTTTATCATTTTGAATTGAAGATAATACATTTCATATAAAATCAATTCAGATTTCTTGAATTGAAATCTTACCATTCTCCGCAGTCCAAACATGAATTCACTTTAATAGACCCTTCCTAACTTGAATTCAAAATCCGATAATTCAGAAAATTCAATTCGTCTATGAATTAGACTGAATTAAACACACTTTATATCTAACCTTCTTTATGGAATAGGAAAGAGGGTCATTGGCGCTATGTGAATAGCCGAGAATTACATTTCCGAGATCACCTATTACTTTTTAGTACATTGAAGCCTGAAGGGAAAATCAGGTATTAAAAATAATAGGATTATCTCTAATTTTACGCTGAAATCTTAAATTTTTAATTCTAATCAATTCAAGCCTTCTTACCGGGTATAACGATGCCATTTACCTCCGTTTAAGGGGTTATTCTACTTTATAGGCTTAAAAAAAAGAGCTGTTTTTTAACATTTTTTTTAGTATATCATGAAAGATATGGATATAAATATTTTTAGGTATGATAAAACATGTCTTAAAATACGTAAAAAATTGTTTTTTATTTATTTTATTGTATTGTTATTGTTTTAAACGCGTTTTTCTCAAAACAACATTTTCAAAACGGTACCAAGGATTTTATGAAAACTATTCGACCGATCCTTATGAAATTGAACTCACACATTCTACACATATTGAACTAGGTCTGTAACCTCTAATATATTAAAATATAACATTTTTACTAATAGTTTAAGTAAAAAAAAAAAACACTGAAAAAAGACATTTTATTTTTATTTTTCGATTTTTGTCCGCCATTTTGTTATTTTTACATAAATATTAATTATTAGAGGTTACAGATCTAGTATTTATTATGCTGAATCTAATCCATTTTAATTTTTTTTAAGCTAGCCGTTACCGATAATTCCCTGGTACCGTTTACCCCTTTGATTCTGAGAAGCCTACGCACGGCCATTATTTTTAATATAAACATGGAATAAAGTTAATAAAAAAAAAATTTTTGTCACGTAGTTTAAGACATATTCTATCATACCTAAAAATATTTATTTCCATATCTTTCATGATATACTCAAAAAAAAATGTTCAAAAATAGCTCTCTTTTTTTAGCGTATAAAGTAAAATAACCCCTTAATACAGAGAGAGGTAAATGGCCTAGTTTTAATGAAAAATATTTATTATTGCGAACGTAACGTTACGAAAACTAAATTGTTCTTATGGTAACGTATCACATGCCCTTAAATGAAATATCGAGTCTGAAGCGTGAGTGTCCTGATGAGAATGTGTTTCTTAATGTCCATAGAATCTTAAGGGGGTACGCCGGAAAATTCGTTTTTGAATTGCTCTTTTTAATGAAACCATCAAAAAAATGCGAGCATTACTTTTGCTAATAATTGGGTTGTTAGGTAAGCGAGAAATCAGTCCGCCGATCGAGAATTCCAGATCCCGTGAAACACCCTTTACCACTCACCACTACATCTCCGCGTCCGTAGGCCACGTCTACGATCTATATAATGCGTGAGAATGTATTAGTAAGTGCAGAGGGTATATTCCGTGAGTCTTCCCTCTCTCCTAAAAGTCGCATCTATCCGCTCGACTTCGAACGCTCGCCCTGTAAAATCTTCATTTGCGGCGTAAGACACCTTTCCTCGGTGCACATCACATATGCAGAACGAGTCGTAGCGAAGAGGAGTTCAGCATACGTTGCGCGAGACAAAAACGCCTATATCCCTAGTGCATACAATATTTTCTTCAAACAGTGCACGAAACCACGTATTTGAGAGCTTGTAAAGTGATCTGAAAGTTGCTGTTTCCAGAGATTAGAATAGCGCGACTACAAGATTCTCCGCCAGAGGCAGTACTGTCGCGAGTTTTTTTTACCTTCAGCTGGACTTTTTTTTCCCTGTTAGGAGTTTTTTTCCCAGTTTTTTTCACTGCTCTGGAAACAGCAACTTTAAGCTCGCTTCACACGTTCGAAAACACGTAGTTTTGGTGCACGTGTTGGAAGAAAAACATTTTTAAGCAGATCTTAAACCTCAAAAAACACATGGGTACCAATCAAGCCCGTGCCCAGGATTTTGTTTCGGGGGGTGGGGGCGCAGATTCAAAAGTAATATCATCGAATATCAATAATTATTTATACATATAGCACATAACATAACTTTCTGTGGGGGGGGGGCAGGGCCCCTCGGGTATGTGCCTGGTACCAATTAAAAAAAAAATAGGGGGTATTGTAGCTCCTCAAAAAATGTGTCTCGGAAACGTCATCTTCTCATGGTTGATGTGATTCAGCTGTTCCACAGTATCTGAAACAAAAATATAGAATAGATTCTTAAAATACACGAATACGGCTATCGTCTAAACTATAACAAATTAAAAATATTCAACATTGACCAAATGATGACCATTTGAAATTTTTTTTGCGTATTTGGAATTTTTTGGGGGTAGTTTTTGGCTTGCCAAAAATTCAATAATCAATATTTTTTTATTTATTCTAGTTCGGACTATAGCTGAACATGTCCTCCAAAGTAGAGCTTAACCGGTCCAGTTGTTTGGACGAAATGACTGACATGATTCCGTCCAAGCCACTGGATCGAATCATGTAAGCCATTTAAAAAAATCGTGTTTTGAGAAAAACGCGTTTAAAGTTTATCATAGTAAGGGAGATCGGGGGATTGTAAGACACGGGAGGTCGTGAGACACGCTTCTAGCTCTGAAATGAAAAGCGTCAGATTTACCGGGTGAATGCTTATAAACTTCTTGCTTGTTTTCAATCTCTACTTCCATATGACAAATGTCACATTCATGTGGATTCTTTGTTTATTGCCAGATCACGACTCCAATTGTATGATTGAAAGTTTTATAGACTGTTCACATTTGCAGTGTTTTCACTTCGTTGTACAAACTAATTACAACAGTGCATGTATTCAAAACATTCCTTGGTGAGTAGTCTTTTGGCAAGCGAAACGAATTCTGCTTAAAAATACAATACATCCATAAAGCAGTGTCCAAATTGAAAATATAGTAACTGGGGGGTCGTGAGACAACGTTCTCGGGGGGTTATGAGACATGCTGTAATCTATGAATGTAAAATCATACGTATTTTCTAGCGGTCGTATATCGCATTTTTGTACACAACCCAAAGTTTAATGCTATTTTTAATATTTTTATTTTTACCTGCATCCTTTGTGAATCTGATTAACCTAATATTTTTTTAATTCACCTACTTTTCTTCACCTTTTTATCAACACTTCCAAATTATTTCAACTTTATTATATTGTAGACTACAAAAAAAGCCTTTTTAGAGATTAAAATAGAAACTGTTTTGAGGAAATTAGGCCATTGTCATTCTAATAAATTTCTGTCTCACAACCCCCCGAACATTTTGAAAATCCAGAAAAAACAACTTTTGGTCAGGCAGGCAAAACTAAGACATCTTTCTAAAATTTCAACTAATTAATCTCTTGTTTTAAGTGTAGTTACACTAAATAATAGTTTAAAATTTTAATGGGCGGAAAAATGGCTTTTCTATTATATTTTTGGTCCAAAAATAAAACCCGTCTCATAACCTCCCGATCTTCCCTACTTAAGGTGAATCCACACGCCGACTTTAACTCTTGTTCCGCGCGTAAATTTTTTCGGCGCGTAAAATTGATTTCGCGTCCCCACCAACTTACCCAAGTCGTGTTGCTTTCGGTGTGTGGATTCACCTTTACAACTATTCTGCTAATCTGCTATACCTGGTCCGCACAAAATTCCTTTTTCTTCTTCAAAAAGGTCTTTTTCGGCCGTTTGTTGCTCTCTCCTAGCAATTCTGGCCTCTAGCAGCACATTTGTGACCTGCCTGTCTGACAGTCTAGGCAGCCCTCCACATATGAAGCATGTCCAAAAATCTTATAAATTTTTTATTCTCGAAGTAAAATGCGAGTTTTAGAGGAAACATATTCTGTAGCAATATTATAAATCTTTGAAAAATAAATTTTTTATGGATAACACTTATTTGATAATACTTTTTATAGAAACAGTTATGAGGGGAACAGGAGATATGAAAGTAGCATATGTCTAAAAATCGGCTCTTAGATTACATGTCATACATAAAACTGTTCTATATTTCACGATAAGTAATTTTTTTTCTATGTTCCGGTTTCTGATATAATATCACATTCACATATAGGAAAATTGTTTATAGCAGGTTTTCTCATTTCATCTTATAAACTAGGTATATATTTTCGTTCATTTTCAAATTAAAAGTTTTTGAATTTAATCAATAAAATTTTAATTTAATAACATTGTTCCAATTTAAATATTTCAAATAAACACGTTAAGCAAACGTAGCACGAAGCGTGAGTGTTCTGATGAGAATATGTTCCTTAAGGTTATGTAAAACGTACCCGATCCCTATCTTACCAACAGTTTTTCATTAAGGTACGTTTATCTGGTCGTAAATATAGGTAAATGTGATATTATATCAGAAACCGGAACACAGACAAAATTACTTATCGTGAAATATTGACATTTATAAAAATTTACGACCAGATAAACATACCTTAACATATATTCTTTAATTTTAGAAATTTTCGATTTGATATCTCAATAAATGTAGACGTAGCGTTGCAGATAAAAAAACTCATTAAGTAAATTTGTTTTCGTTTGTATTTCAAGTTGTAGTAATTTAAATAAAAACATATAGGTGCAAACGCCCGCGGGGCACATGCGTCTCGCAGCGCGCAACACGGAGCGCGACATATGGATGATAATGTGATTTTTATGTTTAGTGAACCGAGCAAAAAATCACCACATATTCCAGACAAGACCCCATTTTGATAAATTTTAGAAGGTAGAGTTCACTGATTATAGTCAGTTTTGATTAACAATTCGTATGGAAAATTTGTTGGTTTAGTTGACTTCGTCTGACTCGTATGTTTGTAAATAGACATGTTGGAAAAAGAGAGAGAGAGAGAGAGAGATAAAGTGTTTACGTGATAATCAAAGCACGTGATAGTGAGCTGGACAGAATTTTGTAGGAATCACGTAGTAGGAAAATTACGATGGAAACAGAAGATGATTAATTACCATGACTAATTACCATAAGCGCAAAAATTTTCCTAACTTTACGCTCGCAATAATAAATACTGTTTTCCCTAAAACTGTCCTACCGAAAGCTTCAGTTTGAAATTTATTTCAAATCAATCTAAATCATTACGGGATTTGTTCCGAACCAAACAGTTTCATTCCAATCTAATCCGGAGGAAGTTTTCAATCCGAAATAATCCGAATCCTATTCAAAAGCAATCTGAAGCTTTAATCCCAACTTTCAATCCAAATAAATCTGGTCAATCAGGATTTTGAATCCGAATTAATCAAGTCTATCCGAGTGATTCTGAAAAATTCGGATTAATTCGAATTGAAGGTTTAGAATGCTTATGAATGGGATTCTGATTATTTGGATTGAAAACTTCTTGCGGATTAGATCGGAATGAAACTTTTTGGTTCGGATACAAATTCCGGAATGATTCGGATTAATTCGGAGGGCGCTACGTATTGCACCCTTCGGGACGCTTCTGCACTGCGGGACGCTTGCGCCTATATGTTTTTATTTAAATTACTACAACTTGAAACACAAACTAGATATACGAAGATATTGTCATATTATTTTTCATCAAATTATTTATTGAATTAAAAATAACTAGAAAGGAATTAAAAAACGACAATTAAAACAAAAACTACTCATCCCATTAAAAAATGTCCTATTTGTTAGCTATTTTGTTTTATCGAAAAAATTGTTCGACTTTTTGAGTACTACGAATATTTGTGCATAGGATTTTTAAATTAAAAAAAGTGGTTTCAAAAATGTTCAAAATATTTCAACTTTTTGAATTTTTATTCAAAATGGCTGGCCAACGAATTTGACCTTCATTTCAGGACACTAAAAGAGTACTAAAGCCTAAACAAATCGGTCAATTCGTTCGAAAGTCATCGCGCTCCAAAACTAAAAATCTACAGAATTTTAAGAGATTTTAAATGATTTTGTAGAACTTGTAGGCATTTAAAAAATAATTCAAAAGAATTAATAAATTTTAGATTTAAGATATTGACTTTTCTTATTATTTTAATTACGAGGAAGACTTTTTATCAAATCGAAAATATCCGATAATTCCAATGCCAATAATTTATCATATAATTCAACTTTATAAATTGATAAAGGTGGCAAATCCTAATGATAGGTGAGAATAGGTGAACAAATTTCAAATAAGTGAAAAAAAAAGTGAGTAGGTTAGGACCTGTGATGGCTGACCTGGTTAAATACAAAAATTAACTTTTTTAAAAAATGCTTATGAAAAATAATTCTATGTTTCTAGATTGTAAAAAAGTAACCAATGTCGGAATTGAAGCAATAGCTGAACTGCCAAACCTTGAGCGTCTCAATATGGAGAATTTGCGGAATATATCTGGCAAAGGTCTCGAAAAAATGACCAAACTACGTCATTTGGACGTAAAGGGCTGCAAGAAATTGGAAATGAAGTGCATTCTAAGGGTATTACAGGTCGCATCCCAACTGAAATTTATCGATGTCAGTGAATGCAGAGATATGAACAAAAAATTGTTTCAAATGGCTGCGAGAACTGTGCGAGCTCGCAAGTTTGGATTAGCTTTAAAGATATGCGTATCACTCGATCTTTTTCTGCTATATGATCCCATGGAAGAAGATACGAAGTTACCATTGATTATCACAAGTGAATCAATGGACTATTCTTACGAGTATGACAAAAGCGGATAAATTTTCTAAAGATACATTTAGTGATAAGAATTAAAACAATGAACGATAGTGAAGAACGAATAAATATTTCCTGCAATATGCATTATTCTTGTGTTAATAGTTCAAAGTTAAGTTTATTTTTCGACTTTTATTTTATTTTTTTTTTTTTTAGTTTTTAGATTACCGTCTGTGACTTTGTTAGTTACTAATTTTATAGATACGAAAGAATAATTTTATACATATTTAATTTTATACATTAGAGCCATTATTCTGGTATCCTTCTTTTTTATTTTTATACTCTTTCTGATAAGATTACTGACTAAAGATTCCAAGAGTGTAGAAAACTTTTCACAGTGGACACTTTGAGTTACCGTACACTTGAAGAATTCCTGAACAGTTCTGAAGCCGCCCTAAGAAACCCAACGATCTGCTATCTCACTCGCACATGCGCAAGAGATATGGCTTGAAAAGGTATTTCTATTTTACCGGATCAAAAAATCGATTTTTTCCATTTTCTGATAATATATAGCATGTAGAATTTGTACGCAAAAGGATTTTTTTGGTCCGGACTTCTTAACGAAGCTACAGCAGGGTTAAAACTGCGCAGTGTTGAGGGAACTCAGCCGCACGCTGTGGATAAGAAGATCGGAAATCCGGGTGACAGGTGCTGCTAGAGAGGCCATAATTGCTAGAAGGGAACAACAAGCGGCCGAAAAAGACATTTTTTAAGAAAAAGAAAAAGGAATTTTGTACGTACCAGGCATAGCAGATTATCAGAATAGCTGTAAGTACTACGATAAACTTTAAACGCGTTTTTCTAAAAACACGATTTTTTTAAATGGCTGACATGATTCCGTAAAAACCACTGGACCTATTGAGCTCTACTTTTGAGGACATGTTCAGCAAATGTGTGGCTATAGCCCTAACTCGGATAAATAAAAAATATTGATTTTTGAATTTTTGGGAAGCGAATTCAATAATAATTTCATTACGTAAACGAAATAGTGAACTATCTAGCTACAAGATAGGTCCAAAAAGTTAGCTTCTACTTTATAAGTAAATAAAAAAATATTTTACATTTTTGTTGTAAACCTGATTGGCTTTTGAATGACTTGAAGTTGTAGGAAAAAAAAAGAAAATAATCTCACGCGTGTTTGTTTGTCCTTGTCCCTTAAAATTTCTCAAAAACCTTCGAAATTCCTTAAAATTCATTAAAAATACATGTTAAAATTCGTGAAAATTTCTAAAAATCCCTAAAAACCTCTTGAAGTTTCTTAACATTTAAAATCTTATAAAATCATTAGAAATTTTATTAAGTAGCATGAAACGCTTAAAAATTTTTTTATATTTTAAAAATTAGAAAAATCTCTTGAATACTCTTAAAATTTTACAAAAACCTTCGAAATCTTTGTAAATTATACTAAATCTTTTTAAAAAATCATAAATCTGAAATCCTTCAATAAAATCCCCTGACTAGTTTTAACCCTTTAGGTCCGGCACCTATAACCAGTTTAATGAAAATGCTCTCCTTTTAGATCTAGCTTTGATTCCCAATAATAACCCTTTCAGAGACAGTGGAACGTATACGTCCCATCATTTGTTTTTTAGCAGTTTTTCAAGCATTTCTAATACATTTCTCTTTGACACAGTGTCTCCAGATCGTGGGATTTTTCGGCCCCTACTCTACGATCCACGAGCTCACGCTATCTTTCTCTATCAATAGGTTCGTGACTGTTGCTAGAGAGAGAAAGCATGAGCTCGTGAGTCATAGAGTGGAGACCGAAAAATCCCACGATTTGGAGACACTGTTTTGACAAGTTTACGTTCAGTTGATTTTAGACTCTTAAGGGTTCATATAAAGTAATTATCACAAAAAACTGTAAAAAAATTGTTTATTAAAAAATAGTTATAAATAATTGAAATCGAAAATAAAAAATCGTTCATGAAGTACTCGTCCTATACCTTTGACAAATTTTTTCCAGTTAGTTAACACGTATAACTGTAACACATAATTTTCTCAGAATTTTCGGCAGGCTACTTTTTTTGTTTCAATTTTGAAATTAATCAAAAATTACGAATTTTGTCGAAATGTTTATTACTGCAGTTACTGTAGCGCAATTATTAAATCATAATCAAAAAATGTTTTTGTGGGCTGAGGCGGATTCAATATGGAAAGTATATTAGTAGATATTCTCAGTTTCTAGAAAATATAACAAATAACAAAGAAAATGTTTGCACGAACTGCATTGCTTCATTCAACGACCATCACAGGAAATGTGTCAATTTTTAGGAAACTTTAAAACTAAAGTCTCATAGTCGCCATCTTAGATGCGCCAGTTTTAAATTTGCGATTTTGACGTTGGAATCGTGATAAACGAACTAAAAATCCCCTGTACATCAAATTTTGTTTTAATTCTTCGAAAATTACAAAATTGTAGTAAATTTGCAGCCATCTTGAATCCGCGATTTTGAATTACAACTCTTTGTTGTCAGAATCATAATCAGCGACCCAAAAAAACTCCTTACAGTATGTTTTATGCGAATTGTTCAAAAAATTCAACATGAGAGTCACATAGTCGCCAACTTGGATGCGCCATTTTAAATTTTGCTGTAGATACCAGAATCGTGATCAGCGACCCCGAAAATCTCTAAGTAACCATTATTTGCAAAAATAAGTTTAACAGAAAAATGTACCCCTGAAAGAGATAAAGTGTATAAAGTAAAAAAAAAAATAAAAAAAATAAAAAATAAACATTTCTCGTCCTATGAGTCCTAGTGGTTACATCTAACGTGGATTGAAGATACTAATATGGAAACTTTCTAATTTTGCCGCCAGGAAATGTTGGGGAACTACAAAATCAATGTGCCAAATATGGTACGTACGACTTAAAGGAATAAATTGAAAACTTTTTAAATTCTGCCCTTAAATTTTCTTTCCACTTTTCAAATAAATTCACAGCTATTGGGTAAAAATTATGTACCAACATAAATAAAACGTAAAGTATTTTAAATTGTACTGAATATGGAAACATAATTATATCAATGTTTGGATGACTTATGTAACAATAGACTTATTCGTCATCACTTTCGCAATTAATGCAGACGAATGTTGACTGATGAGTTAACTGATTTTATGGGCCCATGTTTTTTGCGTACGTTGACTGGATCTATTACTCGCCGAGGTTGCTTTCAGAATAAGCTTCACAAAAGGCTACACAGAAATATTCCTAAAATATGCTTACTTTTGCTACTTCTTATTTTTTTCAAGTCTTACTTCAGCCGTTGCTAGGGCTGTTTAACAATTTAATTTGAGTTCTTTTGTCTAAAATAAAAAAATAAAAAGTTTTTATTAGTTTATAAGTTTCTCAAGGTAACATTGTCGGTTTTTTTTTATTGATTTTTTAATTTTTGATTTCCAAGTGTATTATAGTGACTTCCGTCAAAAAACTGATTTTTGCTAAGAAAAAATCGGCAAATTTATTCTTGTAAAATTAATAATATTTATTTTAAAAAAACTCGATAACATTATCACATAATTTATGTGTAGAAAAGGTATACAGAATTTCAAAAGGATCGGTGCTGTAGGTTTTTGAGTTATAGCCGTCACCATTTTTAAAATGCGAAATGTGAAAAAAATGCTATAAAGTTTTACTATATACACTCAAAAATCCAAAATTAAACATTAAACGAGTATTTTTCCAATACTTATTACTTATACTTAATTATTAGTTTTGCTCTAGGCCCGTCTAGCACCGGATTCTTAAAACTCCATATCTATATTAGTTTTGCTCTGATCGGGTTCAAAATTTGACACAATGTTCTTAAGATTTTGTTCATTAATATTATATAAAAAAAACTTAAAGGAAAATTTAAATATCTCCCTTTTCCCGCACCCTTAAGAGTCAATATCCGGCTCAAAGTGAGCCTAGTTTTCTTCTATAATATATATACCATAAAATGTAAGGGGTAAAAACTTTTCACTTTTTGCCCCCGACGTTCCCATAATTTACAATGAACATTTCTTAAACAACACAAAATATTTTGAACAGTAAGTTATCTGTACTACAAGAATACATTATTACGCATCAGATTATACTTACTTCATGACAATGGCACGTATGATTAAATGTCAGTATCCAAAAGAAACACTGATGAAAAGAATACTTTCTGCGCTGCAAAACAATTTAACCCAAACCATGATCTTATTAACAGCTGTCATTGGCTGCCAGAAGATCATGTGAGTCGGTCGATTGATGGAAGTTGTCTAATCCGAACAAAGTTTCCAAGTCAAATAAATTTAAGGCTGCCCTTTTGGAAGTAAAAACATAGAAAGTCTATCTATTTGAATCTTGTTCAATCTTCAGGATTGAAATAGAAAGGAGAAATGAATCAAAATGTATACATCCCTATCCATGCCAATCTATTTTTATCTAAAAGAAACTATTTCCTTTTCAATCTCAATATTTCTATTTTTCTGTATCTTTCGTCTATCTTCGATAACAATTTCCTATCCTCCATTTATCCACGCTAATCTTTCTTTATCCTCTGTCTATCCACACCAATCTTTTGATATCCCTTTCGCAATCTATTGCAGCGCGTATCTTTTTCAATCCCTACTTTCATATCCATGTCTGTCCCTGGTCTAATCATACGAATCTTTACTTATCTCTTTTACACGCTCATCCTTCTCAATCTCTACTAATCAATTCATATCTATCCTTGTATACTCATCTCAATCCTTCTCTATTCTTTCTACAATCTACTGGGAAGCCTCTCCTTTTCAATCCATTCCTCCATATCCACATATATTAATTTCAGTCCTTCTCTAACTCTCTTGAAATATACTATCAAGTGTATCCATTTCAATCTTTATCTTTCTATCTATATCTATCTTTGTTGGATCACTTTAATACTTTTTTTTATCTACCTCGAAGTATACTACCAAAACCCCATCCTTTCCAATCTTTTTATGCCATATATATTTTTCTATTTCTATCTGCCTAATCTTATCAACGCTGTTGTGACTCTTTTCGCAATTTGAATATCTTTTAAATTTTAAAATCATGAAACTTATACACATTTTAATAATGATTATCAAATTAGTGCAAGAAAATAAAAAATGAAAAGACTTAATAAACAAGGAATATGATAAGTTAGAGACAAAAGGGGTCTGATAGAGATAAGTAGTGATTATACTGACAAAGAGATTGAAAGAGATAAAGATGGATAGACGAGAAATAAATGAGGAGATTGAAGATATAAGTTGTAGATTTAACAAAGAGATTGAAAAGGATAGAGTTAGATAGACAAGGGATAGATTGGGATAGAGCTCGTTTGGATGAATGATTCTGGTTTTTACAACAAACTTCTATAAATCCTTCGTTAGCTCAGTGGACTAATTGTAAGCATTGGACAGCGAACTCTAATCAGTTTTACATGTGTTCGCGGTAAGATTAGAATAATATTATGCATTTTCAAAATATGAAAATTAATAAGTTTAAAACTAATTGTAAGAATAGAAAAAGTTTAAAAATGGGAGATAGAAAGAGATACAAATTTTTTTGGAAGACATAGACTGAAAGATAGAAAAAGATAGAGTAAATGGATAAAAAATTTTTGGGATGGATAGAAAGAGATAGGGAATGATGGACCCTAGTAAAAACGATGGATACATATAAAGATAGAAAAAGATAAGTAGCGCTTGATGGATGCAAAGTGTACACTTGGGAGGAATAGAAAATCTCTATCCCTTTCTATCCAAAAATTTCTATCCTTTTACTTCCAACAAGTTTTTAGTTTTGAATTCGCATTGGATCGGATTGATTGGAAAATGCATTTTTCTTTTAATTTCTTTTAATTTTATTCCACTGTAGATTAAATAAAATTGATTCGGATAGAAATCCTAGGCAAAAACATCGGATAGGAATTTTGATTTTAACTTCGGATGAATTCGGAATGAAACTGATTCACTCGAAAAAAGAACATAAGAAAAGTCTTTGTTTACGATACAAAACGATACACGTGGGATTTGTCATTCAATGACACGGTCGCGGTGCTCAACTGCTCGTGAAGCTTATAAAGAAGTCATCACGTTGGCTCGGCGTGTTCTTTTGTTATTAAACAGTTGACGCCAATAGTTAACTGTGAATCATTCTGGTATCTGGCAGTCGATCCAGTGCAGTAGTTAGTCGATCCAGTCGATCTCAAAATCAGTGTCAAGAACAGTCAAGAGTAGCTCACTAACCTCACGAATGTCACAATATAATTCTCACAAGTGCTCGCTGCTGCTCCTTTAGATGTAGTAGTGCTCAGTATAAGTCAGTCACGTGATCATAATACATATATTCAAAAATTTCGTTACACTCTTTAAATTGGAATAGATATGAATAAAAAGGAAAAAGTTTCAACGATTTGTGAAAATTATAAAATAAATGCAGATCAAAACACAGCCAGTGAGTATGCTAAGTAAGAAGAATTGCAGATGAGAATTTTGCATTTTTGCAATTCTAAATGGAATTTTACATGATATTTAATAAGCTGTTTCACAACGGTCGGAGAAAAATATTAATAAGACAAAAGTCTTTTATAAAAACAAAGCACGGAATTGTTTTATATGCCTCATGAAATATAAAGTTCTACTCTAGAAAATTAACCTACAATAAATTCCCTGTGTTGAGGCAAATCAATTGACTTACAAGATCAATACATCTCATTACAATTAAAAATAAAAAAAAAAAATGAATTAATTACTAATTATAAAATATAATTATTATACATTAATTGAATGCTTAAGTATTAAATTAATGAGAAAAAGAAAGTATTAATTATTTGAGAAAAAATGTTTAATTAGCGTATTTGCCAGCTTCGAGATATCTACGATGATTTCCATTTAAAATTTCAATTTCATTAAATGATTTCTATTACCTTAACCATTTCCTTTTTCATTTACTTCCCTTTATAACATTTTAACAATACAACAGTTTCCTTTAATAGTTTAATAGATTAACTTTGATTGATACTTCGACAACTGTTGAATACGCTAATTAAAAATTTTTTCTCAAATAATTATTAAAATTAAATTAAACATTAAATTGATGTATAATTATTATATTTTATAATTAATATCTAATTCTTATTTTTTATTTTGTAGTTATAGCGTATTCGACTTTATTTATTTATTTATTTATTCTTTTATTTTTTTAATAAAAGAATTATTATTACATGCAATTCAAAAAAAAAACATTTGGGTACGTTCATCTTGTCAAAATTTTTAATGAATCAAAAATTTAATGGTTTTTATGGTTTTCATGGATATTTTTTTGTATATTTAGCTCAAGAAAACCTTAGTATGCCTATGTTAATCTAGCTATCATTACATGAATTTCAAAAAGAAACCATGCCGATACGATAATCAAGTCCAAAGTTACAATGGATCAAAAAAAAAGTTAGAAAACTTTATAAACATATAAGTCTTTTTTTGCTTCGCGTATTCGACTAAAAATAAGAAAGTTCTGGTATTTGGCCTTTTCCATTTCAAAACAAACGGTCCGCGCAGGTCACATTTTTGTTTTTTAAAAATACTTAAATATCTTGTTTTGGAGTCGATTTAATGAGATACTTATTTTTTCTTTTAGATGAAGAAAATAAAAAATTTTTTTCTTTCCTTTCTCGACTTCAAAAATTATTTTTGATTTTTAAAGGATTTCATGAGGTTTTTGTTTTCACAAATTCTTATTTTGAGATTTCAATGTATTTCAAAAGTTTGCACCGAGTTTTATGGGATTTCAATAAGTTTCCAGTACTTTTTAAGTGATTTTGACACATTTAAAGAGATTTTAATGTTCTTCGTGAAATTTTGAAGGCTTGTCGGAAATTTTTAGGAATTGTAAAAAGTTTTGAAGTTTTTTGAGGAATTGAAAGGATTTGGAATGATTTTGATTTATTTTAAAACAGTTAGTAAAAATTTAAGGTTTTTCATGAAATATTAACAAATTTGAAGGGATTTCTTCGAATTTAAAGACGTTCCTAGGAATTTCAGAAAGTTTCAATGAATTTTAAAAGATTTTCAAGGTTGTCATAAATTTGAGAAATTTTTACGAAGTTTTTGTGTTGTGAAATGATTTTAAATTTCAAAAGATTTAAAGTGATATTATAAGTTCGTATTTTTTAGTTGAATACGCGAAGGAAAAGAGACTTATAATACGTTTTTAAAGTTTTCTAACTTTTTTTTTATCGTAACTTTGAACTGGATTAAATATCGTACCGGCATGTTTTTTTTTTTAAATTCATGTAATGATACCTAGATTAACATAGGCATACTAAGATTTTCTGGTGCTAAATATACAAAAAAATATCAATAAAAACCATAAAAACAATTCAATTTTTTTTTTGATTCATCAAAAATTTTGACAGGATGAACCTACTAAGATTTTTTTTTAATTGCATGTAATAATAATTCTGTTATTAATAAAATAAAACAATAAATAAATATTTCATTAAAAATAAAAAAAAATTTTTTAATTCGAATACGCTATAACTACAAAATAAAAAATAAGAATTAGATATTAATTATAAAATATAATAATTATACATCAATTTAATGTTTAATTTAATTTTAATAATTATTTGAGAAAAAATTTTTAATTATCGTTTCGACAGTTGTCGAAGCATCAATCAAAGTTAATCTATTAAACTATTAAAGGGAACTGTTTTATTGTTAAAATATTATAAAGGGATGTAAAGTAAAGGGAAGTATATGAAAAAGGAAATGGTTAAGGTTATAGAAATCATTATTAATGAAATTAAAATTCTAAATGTATGTATTCAAAATTGTCAAATACTTTTTCTGATTAATTTAATACTTAAACATTAAATTTACCGATAATTATTATATTTTGTAATTAATAACTAATTCTTATTTTTTATTTTGTATTTATAGCGTATTCGACTTAAAAAAATTTTTTTTTACTACTTTTCTATCAGGGAAATTTTTGTGAACGTCAGGAAATAGTTGTGGAAATTAAAAATTGAAACTTGAGGCAACTCTAGATGCTCTTTTCAACTTTTACAATAATTTACTTTGGTTTATCGGATATGTATGAGATAGGAGCGGATAGACTGTTTATGCTTGAAATTTTAATTCATGGAAAATGAATCGGATAGGTAATTGACGCGGGTAAAGATGATCTTATGTAGGAAAAAAATTAACATTAGTTTTGCTAACTGAATACATATCGAAAGTATAACAGAATCCAATGAGTCATTCTGAATTTATCGTAGACACAGGCTAACGACGACGAAAACTATCTAAAAAGTAATTCTTGCCGGAATTGTAATATTGAGAGTAAATTAACTCTTGGAATGAGGAAATTGACGTAAATTGTTTTATTGTTTATTAGTAAAGACGAATCTAAATATTCATCATTTCGAAAGTTTTTATAGTGAAATTCATTTTTATACTTTTAGCTAATACTAATCTTCCTTTAATTTAAAATACTGCAATCAGTTATTGGGTCATGATATCTAAATTACATAACTGTGACCTCCACCACCTTCCATCTCGATAAGATCATGTGCATATTTTATTTTATAACACAGAAAAAACTGCTATGGTTGTGACAGCCAAAGAAATATATCCAAAAAATCTGCTCCGTGGGCACATTCTCATCACATGTCGCGCTTTGCGCTCTGTGTTGCGCGCTTATCCTCCCCTCCACTTTATCCACGATATATACTTTATTTTTTTTTTACTTTATTTTTAAATGAAGAAGAAAACTTACTTAAGGGGGTCATCCCGTGTGACAGCCTTTTTATAAAGGTTTTTTGGTAATAATTTGTAGAGAAATCAGAAAACACAGAGCTTCCAAATTTTTACTATATATTTATTCAGTCTTTAGTAGTAACTGTGAATTTTTATATGCAAAACTATAATCTTGATAGCAAGTTTTATTGAGCGAATGGCAACCGTGTAAAAAAAAAGATAGGTAAACGGCGACCATCATTCTGTCAGAGTGGCTTACCTGAAATCAGAAAAAAATTGGATGTTAATCTATAGCTGGATAGCTATCGCCGGAACCAGGATTTTTTGAAAATCTGGTTCCTGCGATAGCCGTACCCCTTCTTCTTCTTGGAAACTCCTCAAGGCTGATTCGGTTGTTTCACAATTTTAAATATAATAATTTTTGAATACATAATTTTAATTTAAACTCAATGTGAATTATAATTTTTTTCTGCTGAGCCGTTTAACAGAAAAAAAAGATATTGAAAATTGAAGGTGCGGGAAAACATCTATTCAAATTGGTGTCACGTGGATCTCACGTGACTTAGAGGTTCTCATAATAATTAAAATGATTATCAGTACTCTCAGATCGAGCTAGAAATTTACCCCCTCTATATTTACAATTTATCGAAAAAAAAGTAATTTATTATATATAATGAGGGAAATTTTATTTATATTATTCAAGAAAACACTTAAAAAGAGAAATAATTTCAAAATTTTTCCAAATTATACTTGAAAAATTGCTTTTTCTCGCTAAAATAGTGAATGTGGAGGGGGTAAATTTCTAGCTCGATCTGAGAACACTGATCATCATGAGGTTTTCATGGATAACAAGAAATTCTCTATAAAAGAAGTGAAACATATCTATATGGTTATAAGTTATCAATTGAAATGTTTTGAGAATACTTAAGAAGTCACAATTACTCTTAAAATATTTTGATATCATAAATATATATACTTTCAGTAGATTTCCACTATTGGTTCTGATGAAACCCTCGTTTGGCATTTCTTTAAACAATATTTTTACTTCTATTTTCGTCGTGCACATAACCAAAACAAAATATCGGCAGAGAAAAACATATTGGAGAATCACTGACACATAAGCTGTGATTGGTCGAAAATCCGACAACTATGACGTCAGAGTGGCCCTCCAATCGAAAACCTGATAGAAAATTCAAATTTCAACATTAAATAAAAAATAGTAAACAATATGGAAAAAATATTTTATAGGTGTTTTTAAAATTAGAATTTTATAAACTATAAGATCCATTCATTGGATAACTGATATCGAATTTTGGTAAATTACGATTTTTTGAAACTTTCACACGCATGGATGTAAGAATATATGGATCGAGCCCAAGCCTTAGGTACCTGTCACCCAATAAGTAAGGGGAGAAGCTGTATATAGGCTACCATATTACCGTGGGAAGTTTCTTGGCTTTCGATTGGCTCAGATTTTTGTGCGGGCTTTTAATATCTACCTATCATAAGCCAAGCAACAAACCAGCCAATCAGAGGCTTCAAAACTTCCTCAGGTGATATGGCCGCTCCATACCCCCTTCGCAACTCAGCTGGCACTTCCCCCTTGCCTAATTTGGGACTTTGTGCTCCATTCATATATTCTTACATCCATGTTCACACGAGATGACCTCTTTAAGGTTCTATTAATCTTAAGGAATCCTGGTGGAAGTAAAAAGATAGAAAAGGATTGAAATGTTGGATAGTCTATCTCTGGTAATATTTATCTCTTTCTATCTCTTAGTCTATTTATTCCTTTCTATCCCAAAGGCTATCTCTCCCTTATTAACTTATTAATCTTCATATTTTAAACATAATAATTTTATAAATACACATTATTGTAATAATACATCTAACGTATATAACGCTGAAAAATCCGCATCTATAGGGACGCAAACTCCCGCGCATCGCGTTTGCTGTCCAACTCTTAGTCCACCGAGCTAGCGATCGATTTAGGAATTATGCAGTAAAAACCAATGTCACTCTTCTATGCTTATCTCTGACAAAATCGAGTTTCCTAAAAAAGGTTTTTTTGAACATATTTCAAGGGCAATGTATCTAATATGATGATCTGAAAAAATGTCCGCGCGTGTGTGTGTGTGTGTCATGATCCACAAATTTCTTGAAAATGCGTAGAGATAAATTGATGAAATTTTACATAGTAACATTTTACATAATGTGCAAAATTCTAAGAAAAGCAAAAAAAAAACGAACCTTCTATCTTTAATAGGTTTCGAGTTACAGTCATTTCAAAAAACCACTTTTTTTCTGAATTTCGTCGAAAAATAACTACTTTTAGTAACATTGTCTGTACCAACGAACCTAATGATTTTATGAAAAAATTTTCTAGAGATGAGTGAAATTTCATGTATTTATCTTTAATTTGCCGCAAGGGGCAAAGTCCTAACCCTAATAGGTCAAAAAAGTGGCCCTCTCAAAGTGGTCCACTTTTGACCTTTTTTTCCGGGCAATTTCCCACTGCAAAATTTTCTTGTAACAGGGTGTTCTATGGGAAAATTATGATAGTGATGCCAGAGAATGAATTAAAGTAAACAAAATTATGCGTCTATTAAAAAAAGGATCTTCTGGTGCCAGTAGTACATGATTTATGATCTCTCAAAAACTCACTTTCTTTTTGCATTTTTTCACTAAAATTCGAAAAATTGGGACTTTTAAGTATACTTCCTTTCTTTTTGATCTGCGAACCAAACGCAAAGGAAAGAAATTAAAATGGACTCAATTCTGTGTAAAATGAAAAAAAGAGGATATCTTAGCTCTAATAGGTCACCTTGGAAAGTGGATCTTTCTTATATATAATCATCTGAGTGCACCATGCAGGGCAAGTACAGCCATATTTGAATGTTTTAATGCAAATGAAGTATCTAGCTCTAAATGTAAGTAAAACATACATCATTTTTTATTAATAAACAATGAGTTTTTTATTTAAAAAAACATTATATAAACATATTTTTTTAATAATTGGTTTAAAAGTAAAAAAAATAGAAATAGTATATTTTCTTAATAATAAAATTTTCATTGCTTACAAAAAAAAATTATATTCTGAAAAATTAATTTTATTAGGCGCTTATTTTTAATTACTTTTAGAAATCCCAAAAATAACACTTAATTTATTATCTAATTATAATTTAATATGGGGTTACGCCCATCTCAATTATTACGACAATGGTCATTACACTTCAGATCATTAAATTCAAAGACAATTTAGTTAGTAGAATTTTGAAACTCAAAAAATTAATTTTATTAACATGCATGTTGACATAATTAATTTTTCAGAATAAAATTTTTTTTGTAAACAATAAAAATTTATTATTAACAAAATATACTATTTCTATTTTTTTTTACTTTTGATATCAATCCTTGTTCAGGATTTGACCGTGGTGAGGAGAGGGGAGTAGAACGAAGTCTGAGAGGGTGAGAAAGGAAAATAAGGGGGGGGGGTAGGAAGTATCTTTTGGGTAAACACTCGCCTTTGTTATAGTAACTAAAAATCGTTTATTTAGAAAGCAGATTTAAACAAACGGAGATGCCAGAGGTTCGCGTCGCTTAAAAAGGAACTACGTGCGTAAGCTAAGTTTGCGTGGAAAGCTATGGACCGGTGTGGGACAGGTAGCCCAAGGACCATTAAGAGTATAAAGGTTGAGCGGTGAGGGGAATAACGAAGTGCCACTAGGCGTGAGAAGGGGGCGTATGTGTGCCGGGACTAATTGGTATTCCACTAGCCCGGGTTTCCAGCGTTGCCGAGCGGTATTCCGACTCGGGTGTTGCGCCTAATGGTATTCCACTAGGCGTGAGAGAGCGCCGGGACTAATTGGTATTCTACTAGCCCGACTTCCAGCGTTGCCGAGCGGTATTCCGACTCAGGTGATGCACCTAATGGTATTCCACTAGGCGGGGTGCTGAGTCTAATGGTATTCCACTAGCTCAGCTTGTTCGCCCCCAAACAATCTGACGATTTCTCGTTGTGCAGGTCCTTTTATACTCTAGGGGTCCAAAGGGTTTGCGTGGTGAGGGAGGATCTCCTTTTTAGTGGGAGATGCGTGGAAAAACGCATTCACGGTATCCGCGTTTCTCTGAGTCCCCGGGAGATGCGTGGAGAACGCTTTCACGGTTTCCGCGCTTCTCCGAATCCCCATCACGCGGTATTCGCCGTGTTAGTAGAAATGGTCTTCGCCGCGCTGTCTGAGTATTTTGTGGCGAAGATTATTTCTACTTTTCCCTAAATTAATTCTATTTTAACTTAACTCTAATTTTTATTTAAATTTAATTCCGAGAGAGCAATGTCGTTGGGGATTTTTGCGCCTGGGCGTATATCACTTTTAAACAAATTATTAGAAAAAGATGTTTATATAATTTTTTTATTAAAAAACTCATTGTTTATTAATAAAAAATTATGTATATTTTACTTACGTTTAGAGCTAGATACTTCATTTGCATTAAAACATTCAAATATGGCTGTACTTGCCCCGCATGGTGCACTCAGATGATTGTATGTAAGAAAGGTCCACTTTCCAAAGTCATAGCTCGTGACCTATTAGAGCTAAGATATCCTCTTTTTTTCATTTTACGCAGAATTGAGTCTATTTTAATTTCTATCCTTTGTATTGGAAATTAGGCTATGGAAATGAAACAAAGGTTATACTATAAATGAACTTGTGCTTTCTTTATTAAAAGAGCACTTCGGAAGGCACGTCTTTTTTCTATCAAATACTGATGAAGACTAAACTTATGATTACTCATTTACATCGGCACCCTTTGTAACAAAGACTTTAAGCCAATCCAGTCCTGTTCGACTGTCATATAAACAAATCTGTCACTCGGCCGCACACATACTGTTCTTAGAATATAAAGATTACTTTTTGATATACAATTAATTCTACGAATTAAACCAACACTTTGCGTTTGGTCCGCAGATCAAAAAGAAAGGAGGTATATTTGAAAGCCCCAATTTTTCGAATTTTAGTGAAAAAACGCAAAAAAAGGGAGTTTTTGAGAGATCATAAATCATGTACTACTGGCACCAGAAAATCCTTTTTTTCTTTAATAGACGCATAATTTTGTTTACTTTATTTCATTCTCTGGCATCACTATCATAATTTTCCCATAGAACACCCTGTTACAAGAAAACTTCGCAGAGGGAAATTGCCCAGAAAAATGGGTCAAAAGTGGCCCACTTTGAGAGGGCCACTTTTTTGACCTATTAGGGTTAGGACTTTGCCCCTTGCGACAAATTAAAGATAAATACATGAAATTTCACTCATCTCTAGAAAATTTTTTCATAAAATCATTAGGTTCGTTGGTACAGACAATGTTGCAAAAAGTAGTGATTTTTCGACGAAATGCAGAAAAAAGTGGTTTTATGAAATGACTGTAACTCGAAACCTATGAGAGATAGAAGGTTCGCTTTTTTTTGTTTTTCTTAGAATTTTGCACATTATCTTTTTTAATTTGAACTTTTTTTTGTACAACGCAATGGAAATGGTCCGTCCACGCAAACTTGATTTTTGAAAATTCTTTTTTAAAAAAAACACTCTTTGGCAATCGATCAGTGACACACATATTTATGTGGGGTCATTCAGGACCCCATTCAGAAGCTATTTCCATGACGTGCTGCGTGGACTATAAGGGTTTAACAAAATATTTTATTTTACAAGTTTTATGTACTTTTATCATTTTCGTAGAATTCATTTTTCCTCTATAACTTCTCAAATATTGAAAATTTGAAGCTGATGTATGAGAAATTAACATTCCTTTCATCGAGACGAATCGATTGACCTATATGATTAATGCATTTCATTATAAAATAAGGATGTTATGGTTAATTGTATTTTTTTAAATTATTTTTTCAAACATAATTTCTCAAATAATAAAAATTTAAAGCTGGTCTAAGGGAAATGAAGATTCTTTATGTCCAGACAAATGGATGGAACTATAAGATTAAAAAATTTCATTGAAAAATAAGAAAGTTATTCTTTATTGTAATTTTCTAAAATGAATTTTTCCAATATAAATCCTAAAATTATCAAAATTTAAAGCTGGTGCAAAGAATACTTAATGCTTCCTCTATGAGGAAGCAAATCAAATTTACTTACAGGAAGCAAAGTGCTCATGGAATGAGTACAAAAGTTGATACAACTTTACAGGTAGTTTCTCTCTTGTTTATCCCCGTCTATATTTATCTCACTCTCAATGCACATTAACGCCTATTCAATCTTCACTTCTCTATCTCTTTCTATCTTTCATCTATTCCTGTCTATCTCTTTCAATCTCTTTGCCAATCGCCGTCCTCTCCTATCTCTTTCAATTCTCTCTTTTCTATTTAAGCATATACCTGTCTACATATAACTTTCTATCTTCTATTCAATCCTAATTCGCTTTTATCTCTTTTAATCTCCAGTACCTTATTCCTTTCTATCTCCATTTCAATTCACATCCAAGCTCAACTCTTTGAATTTCCTTTTTTCTATCCTATTCTACATTATTTTCTACCCTTTTTCTAAATAAGTTTGAATAGAAAAAAGTATTGAAACAAAGAGAAAGACAGTGAAGATGATACGTTTAGAAATAAGCTAGGAGAGAAATCAGGCGATTGAAACTCATAGCAGTAAATTTTGATTGACAGGAAAATAGAAACAGATAGATGAGGATACGGGAGAAATTTAAGGGTATAGAAAAGTGGAGATTGGAGATTTTGAGAGAGAAACAGAAAAAGATTGGAGCGAATTTTGATTGACGACGAGAAAGAAAGGTATAGACAATAATAGGAGAGAGATAGACAAGAATAAAGAAGTGGGCATTGAACGAGATAAAAGCAAATTGTGATTGACAAGGAGACAGAAAGGGATAGAGAATAATAGGCGAGAAATAGGAAGGAATATACATAGATGTGGCGAATGAAAGAGGTAGATGTGATAGACAGAGAGGGAAAGAAAACTGGAGATTAAAAGCAAATTGAAATTGACAAGGGTATAGAAAGGGATAGACAGATATATACAGAGATATAAAGAGATAGAGAAATGGGGATTGAAACAAATAGGAAAGAACGATGACTGACAAGGAGATGAAAAGAGATAGACGGGGTTGAACAAAAGATAGAAAGAGATAAAGAAGTAGGGATTGAAATAGATAGACATTGATGTGGATTGAGATGGAAATAGAAAGAGATAGGCGGAGATAGATGGGTATAAGCGAGAAATAGAAGTCTATAAACAATTCTTATCCCTTGCTATTTTAGGGATAGAAGGAGAGAGAAAGGGATAGGATTTCTATTTTCTATCTTTTTACTTACAGCAGGGATGCGCATGCTTTGCGCTCTGTATCTGATTGGCTGCTATTCGTGCTCACAGTTTAAAATTCTAACAAATAGTATTTCGTTTGTAAAAGTGGGGTAAATATTTTTTCAGAGTAAAAATGGGACAAAATGAATTCTCAGAGCAAAAACGGAACATGGAGAACCAATCAGCGATCGTATTGGCATTCCGTTTTTGCTCGGAGAATTCATTTTATCCCATTTTTACTCTGAAAAAATATTTATCCCACTTTTACAAACGAAATATTTTTATCCACTTTTTACTTTCAGGGGTTTAATTGATATGACGCATGCGCAATTTATGTGCCTACAGAGAGAGGGAATTTCTTTAATATTTGGAATTTCGAGTGTATATGCGTAAAACATTTAATAATAATAAATCCTTAATTTTCAGCATTGATGTCCATAAATAATTTGAATGATGAGTGCCTAATCGAAATCTTCAGCTATAGTGATATATTTCAAATTCAGAAAGGTAAATGCATACATGTATGGTTGACCTTTTTTCAGACAATAAAAAAATATCGAATTATTTGTCAATAATGTAATTTAGTTTGCACACGTTGGCGAGATTTGGCACTTAGATCATGGCGAACCTTCAGATTTTATGATTCGTCAGTATGGAGTATCGATGAATATGGAACACTCTCTGTTGACGTTCCGACTCTTCAAGCACATTTGATCAGCTATGGAAAATACTTAAAATGTACTACAAAACGGTTATAATGCATACGAAATAATTAGAAAATTTTTCTTTCAAATATTTTACTACAGGAAACTGCATGTCGAACTGACGAAATACCAATTTTTTAAAGCATTTCTATCATCTAACAAGTAAAAAAATTTACTTAAAAATATTACGAAACTGTGGAGACCCCCCGAAAAGCAAAACAATAATAATTTTTTAACCGTTGAATCAAGTAAAATAATATTTTCCATAAAACTTCTTTCCTGACAGCCGAGGAAATCCGATCCATCAACATCACTTTTCTCAGAAATTTTTGTAGAATTTTTCAAGAAACGTCCAAGTAGTTTGGCTGAAAATTTGAATTTTTGCTTTTTTTATTTTGACTAGACTATAAAAACTACAAACTGCTGACAGCCAAACAGACAAACAAACACCTTCATAAAAACAATTTTTTCTCTCTCAAAGGGTCTCCAGATATGAAGATTTCATGAAATATGCGAAAGTAAAATTTCACATAAATAATATACATGTATTTCACAGTCTCATTGATAAAAATGTAAAAATACATGATAGATATATCAGCGCATATGCAATAAGTGTTGATTTTTATCAAATTCTTTCAGTTGAATATTTGTTTCTTTATGAATTCGGCATGAAATTTCCCATATATATATATATATATATAGAAAAATTAATAAAAATTTTCAAGGGGTAGTTCATTATGTTAAACAACGATAGTATATTCCTTACCTTCTATTGGTTTTCTATCTGTGCCTCTCATATATTAGTGAGCAGCCCCTCGTGAATTTTTTTTTGTTTTAATTACTTCAATTAATACAGTTTTTTAAATTTACTAAAAAAAACAGCTCTAGTTATCGATGAACCGAGGGACAATTACTTAAATCCAGAGACGAGAATACAAGTACCAGTATTAAATGAAAAATGTCTTTCAATAATTTTACCTCTCAGCCCAAATCTGCGTTATTTGAAGGCAATTGTAAAATACGAATCTCATCAAGCAATCCAGTTTTTAACGAAGCACTGTGAGGATCTTACGGATTTGATTTTAAATTATGAAGGATACTGGCCCTTTGATGACTATAAGCGCTCTCAGGATTCGTTGGATCGTCTATTCGATTCAAAAAGGAAACTAAAGAGAATCAGTTTTAAAGGTTCAACACAGGGGAAATTTTTGCAATGTTTACCCTCTGATATTGAAGACATTTATTTAGGAAGCTATAGCATCGTCTGTGATTATTTAAGGAAAGTTAGTATCCTAATATAGGGGAGACCGGGGTTATTCGGGAAACTTTTTTTATTATTTACTATGCGAAATACACAAAAATGTATTTTTTAAAATTATATTAATTAACTTCTTGAACACTACCATAAGACACGCTAAAAACAGATTCCCTCTAATTTCGATGAAGTTTGGGGTGCATGTGAAAAAGTCAATAAGTGTTTTTTGTCCCTAATTGACTCTGTACCGGAGTAATTAGGCATCGAGGCAATTCAGGACACGTCACATAAAAGCAACTAAAAATTATAAAAAAAATTTTTTGGGTACATTTTTTCAAGCCTCTTTAATTGTTCAAGATGTTTATTCTCAATCAACACAGTTTATATTTACAGAAAAGAATATTTGTGAGTTAAGTATAATAATCATCGGCATTCGAGGCAATCGTTTCTTGTTGAACTTTTCTTGGTCGCTCCCTGTGCGCTGGCTGCCGTTAGATTTTCAGTTTTTTTCCTGAATCAAACCCATAAAGGTAGATTTAGTTGACAGTATGAATTAATTTTCTTACCCAAAACGAGGCAGAAAAAAGTTACCTAGTGAGGTTTTGATTGGGTTGATTGAGACTTGGGAATAGCCCCAGGTCCCGAATAGCCTCGGTCTCCCCTATTTATAATCTTGTGAATATTGTAAAATACTTTTCAAAGCTTCGAAGTTTATTTCGAAACCCTTTAAAATAGAAACTAATTCTGTGACCTTGATTCTTCACTTTGTAAAGAGAAATCATGGTAATGGAAAACGGTAAAGAGGAAGGCTAAAGGAAATAATAAAGGGGAATCATGGTAAAGGGAAATCGTAGAGGGAAATGATAAAGGGAAATGGTAAACGGAAATCATGGAAAAGGGGAATTGTGATGAAGGCAAATGATAAAGAGAAATCGTGGTGAAATGAAATGATAAACGAAAATCATGGTAAAGGGAAATGGTAGAGGAAAATTGTTAAAAGAAATGGTAAAGAGAATTTTTTAAGGGAAATAGTAATATGGAATCATGGTAAAGGAAAATGGTAAAGAGAAATGGTTAAGGGAAATGATGAAAGAAAATGGTAAACGGAAATCATGGTAAAGGGAAATCGTGGTAAAAAAAATGATAATTGAAAATCATAGTAAACGGAAATCGTGGTGAGAGAAAATGATAAACGGAAATCATGGTAAAGAAAAATAGCAAAGGGAAATGGTTAACGGAAATCATATTAAATGAAAATGTTAAAGGGAAAATTCCTATACCATTTCCCTTTACGTGAAATTAAAATGTTAAAGGAAAATTTCCTATATGATTTCCCTTTTCTGTTTCCCTTTACCGTGATATCCTTTTACCATTGCCCTTCTTTACACTGATTTTCCTTTACTAGCTATTTACTTGACAAGTGTAGAAATTAGGCAAATCCCGATGAGTGTGAAGTTGGCGTCACAAGCCGAAAGCGAGTGATGCCATCACACGAATCGGGAATTGTCTGCTTCTCACATGTCAAGTACAATACTTTTCACAGCGAGTGTAAGGCAAGTTATGTTCCGATATTTGACAGGTCAGCCGTACTACCTGTTACCGGTCAAAAAATGCTAGAGAAGGAGCAGAGCTGCCAACGAAATATGCCTTACATTGTTCTTCTGACTACTTTAAAACCACTACAGATGTAAAGTAGTATACTTTACAAGCTTTAGAGATGTAAAGTGAGAAGCTCAGAAATCGGCAACTTTCCAGAATCTACGGAGGCACAGAAAGTCGAACCTTCCGCAGCCGTGCTATGAAAAATGATTTTCTGTTAGAATTATTTTTCTTTACAATGTGAAAGTAGAAAAAAATGCTTCAAACAAAAAATGTGTATCAAAATACATAAGTATACGGACTTTAAACATAATCGGAGGATTGTCCTGTTTGGAAGTATACTCCTAACTTTTATTTCTCTAGTTATTTTTGTGTTCCCTAACCTCAAGATCAAACCCCCTTTTTATCCATAGAAGCGAGGAAGAAGGCAAAAAAGAAGCGTAAAGACATGTAGGAATATAAAGAACAAAAGAACTCATGTTCATTTTCATTTCGTGTTCAGAATTTTCTAAACCTAAAAATGTTTTCTGTAGGGAATATCTAGATTTGACAAACTGAGGAAACTAGAACTGGATGGTTGCAACAACATTACAGGATTATTTAAGGCTCTCCAGGTTTGCTCGAATTGTTTACGAGTTTTAAGCTTACGAGATTGTACTTCAATGGTTATAAACAGTGAAGATATTCCTATTCTACCCCACTTAGAAGTATTACAACTTCGGCACAATTGTTGGCTCAGAGATGAAATTTTACTCCAAGTTGGAAAAAATTTTAAAAAACTTAAATCCTTAACGATTGAAGGTAAATATATAATAGAATAACAGTTATAATGATATTGTAAGTTTTATAAGATTATTAATGATTATCACCAATTACCAGATAATAAGTATTCATTCGATAAGGGAATCTCTGGAACATCTCACCTGCCACTTGAGGAGCTGAATTTAATTCTCTGCGAAAAAATTACTTCTGCTGTAACACAATTACATACCTTGAGGTCTCTTAGTCTTGAATCCTCTTTCGTTGATCTAGAAATTCTTTGCGAGGTCATAAAAAATTGTCCGAAACTTCAAGAATTATATGTAGTAAATTATTGCAAGACAGAATGGAATTATAAAGTTTTAGAAACGGCTGTATTGACTGCTGAGAATCGAGCATCAGGTTTAATTTTGCAAATTTGGATCGACGGAAAATTGTGGAAGGCTGTGAGGCAAAGTTTTATATGAAAATATTTTTTAAAGGATATTAGAAAATAATAATCTGCCTGTGATAAACTCTTCCTTGTAGAACATACATTCATTGAAAATCGATTTTAATGTTTTAAATATTAAAATACGACAAATTTTAGATAGTTAAATAATAATTTATCGGACAGTTATAATTTTTTAAGTTAATGTATAGGTAAGAACATCAATAACAGAACATTGTTTGCGATCCAAATTTCGAAATGACTATATCTAAGTAAAAAGTATTTGTAATTTTAAGGACTTAAAATTAAATTATTTTTAGTTGAACAAAAAATGAACAATTAACTGAAAATATACAATTAAATATTTAATCTATTTAACAATTTTACTAAATACACGTTTTAATATTGACATATGTGGTTTTTTTCAGAGAACACAATCATATGTATGTGTTATTTTGAGATATCACCGCAAATTTGAAATTATTGTTCATAAATATCACGTTTTACATAACATTTTAGACTTATTTTTATCAACTTGATATTTTTTCCTCTCCACTTCTCAAAGCGGTTAAGAAAGCGGATATCTCCTCAATTCTTATATGCGAGTACAAAAAGGCCTAAACTAACTGACGGAAAAAAACGTGACTCTACTATGGGGGAAATAATTTTTAATAAAACTGTGACGTCCGAGATAAATAAGACGTACATACCTTACTTATATTTATTTCCTCGTTTTCTAACCGGTAATGAGGGTGAGATAATGGAATTATCTTATCGTGCATTAGAGACGAGGATAATTTAACAGAGTGTATTTCTATAATCTAAAGATTTATTCATGAACAATTACAGAAGGGGGTTCGGGGCAGGGATTCGTTCCAGATGCAGATCAGGAGGAAGGTCGAAGATTACGAAGTTGTAGCTCGTCGAAGACGACGACAGAAGACACCTTGAAGATCACGACGTTAACAGGTTGACAATCACGACGAAGACTGGTGACGACTGGGTTGAAGATCACGTGTAATTATTTGTTAAGTGAAAAACAGATTGATACCTTTTTGGTAACAAAAGTTCGAAGATAAGTTTGGAGACAACCTGAGAGGTTAGACTATGATTTCAATTTCTTTGATTGCATTCGGGGTTACCTGATGGTTCATCCTTTGAGTTCTTTGACCTGCTTATCAAGCTATCGGATCAATAGTCGGATTCTTATTTTTTATGAATGAATATAATGTTAATTTGTTGATTAATAATTTATTACAATAAACGACATGACGTCACAAAAACATATAAATGTTCGGTAAAACATGTTCAGTCGATAGAATCTTTATTATTATTATTATATAATATTATTATTATATATATAATATTTATTATTAGAATGAATCTTTATTTTCTTTACATCAGCTTTGAATTATGATAATTTGAAAAGTTATACAAATAAAAAATACTTTAAAAATAAATTTTTCAAAATTTTAATTAACCATAACTTTTGAAAATAATTTATAAATTATGTTTACAGGATTATATATATATATATATATA
>UCOH01011515.1:0-12197 GCA_900474275.1 Synergus japonicus | reverse complement strand
CTCCAGAATAATTACAAAGACAAGGTGGCTAGTAGAGGCGCGCAATGGTCATATTAAATCCGTTTTCAAATTCTTTGAAGGGGTTGTTTCCATGAAACATGCCATCAACATTGGAGACTTTTACCGAATTGCTGGCGCTATTCTCAATAAATATCGAGAGCCAATTACTATGGATGGAGCAACTATTGAATTTGCGGAAAGAATGTTGGAAAAGTCTCGCACACCTAACGTAATTCAAGCTAGAGTTGAAATAGACAACCTTCATACGAGAAACGCACGTTGGGCTCAATTAAATGCAAATCATGTTCCCTATTTTCCAAGACTCGATTTAAATTATTTGAAGGATCTTACAATGGGAATATATCAATTAAACCTTGCACCTGCATACATACAAGACAAACTTCAAAGAGAACAGGCTGAACAATTGGAAATAGACGAACTGTTAAACGAACGTGGACTCATTAGAGTAAGAATATATTCCCGATTCAGAAATGCTACCAAATACCAATTATGGATAGCTTACATTGAAGAAGACTTGAACAGGCAAGAAAATGAGGACTTTCTAGACGCAGAAGCTGATGAAACTATCTTAGGATATTACTGCACATGTAAAACTGGAGCTATAATACTTGGTTCATGTGCACACATTGCCAGTATCTTGTGGTTTTTAGGGCATGCCCGACATCAGCCTGACTGGACTAATAACACATCTTAATTTGTTAATTGGACTGATCTATAGTCTTGTCTTAATTGACTGGACTAATAACATGATCATTTTTTGGAAATGTTCACATCTTGGCACCCATCATTTTTTTTGTGATCCTTAGGGTACAGATTGTCATCACAACACCCCCAAAACTACTCCCTAGCACTACCATTCATTTTCTAAAAGCTGGAAAGACTCTGTAAATATTTTTTTATCTTATTTTTTGCAATAATAATCATTTTTTGAAAATACGTGGTCCTTGTACAGATGATTTCTTTGTTTTGATACTCAGGGTATAGATTGTCATCACAACACCCCCATAAACACACCCTGGTAGTATCAATCATTTTCACAAAGCTGGAAATGATCTGTGAATATTTGCTTATCTTTTTTTTTGGCAATAATGATCATTTTTGGAAAATACGAGGTCCTTGCACAGTTGATTTTTATTTTTGGATACTCAGAGTATAGATTGTCATTACTACACCCCGAGAAACACATCCTATCACTAGCAATCTTTTTCAAAAAACTGGAAAGGATCTGTAAATATTTTCTTATCTTATGTTTTGCAATAATGATCATTTTTTGAAAATACGAGGTCCTTGCACAGATGATTTTTATTTTTGGATGCTCAGAGAATAGATTGTCATTACTACACCCCGAGAAACACATCCTGTCACTAGCAATCCTTTTCAAAAAACTGGAAAGGATCTGTGAATATTTTCTTATCTTATTTTTTGCAATAATGATTATTTTTGAAAATACGTGGTCCTTGCACCAATTATTTTTTTGTTTTGATACTCAGGGTATAGATTGTCATCACAATACCCCCATAAACACACACTGGTAGTACCAATCATTTTTAGAACGCTGGAAATGATCTGTGAATATTTTCATATTTTATTCTGTAGGAAAAAGATGATTTTTGATGGTCATATTTTCCGCGTTCCATCCCATATATCTCGAAAACTATTGAATTTTTGGACCGGTTGCCATTAGGATTTTTTGATCAGAAGACTTTCAGCTGTTATATACCGCAGTTTTAGCCAATTTGACCGGGGCCGGATTTCAATGTAAAAAGTGCGTGGTCCTTTCTGAAAGAACAGTTGTTTTGAAATGGTAAATCAAATTGTAAAAGTAAGGGATCAAAATAATCACGAAATTCCATTTCGAGATCGAAACTTTGACGACAGGGCAAACTCTCGCTTCGGTACTCGCAGAAATATGATACCAATATTTATACTGTAGACATAAACTACGATAAACTACAATAAACTACAAAATATAGGTATCAAAACATTGTAGTCATAAAGAGCGTGCAGCAAAAAGGGAAAAATTATTCGTAATATAATTGTACATTTTCAGGTTGAGCAAAAATGAGCGTGTCTACGGCGCGCAGGGAGTCGAATATAGTTCGGTAGTCGCGCTTGGAGCTTCGAAATATGTACACGTCGCGCTTCGCGCGCTTGTGCCCTTTGTGAAGCTTGCACCTTACAGGACGTTTGTACCTGTACATTTTATTTACATTTAATTAAATTATATATTTCTCACATATAATTTATATTTTTTGAAATTAAATTAAATTAAGTTACAGCTTTGAATGTAAAAGACAACTAATTTACTTAAAGTTCTATTGAACTTAAGGAGCCCATTCTCATCAGGACACTCGTGCTTCGCGCTCGGCTCTTTTTAACAATATTTTTCATGATTAAAACAAAAACTACTCATCCTATTGAAAAATGGCCAAAGGAGAACTTGTAGATCTTTTTAAGGCCAATAATTTTGCCTATCCTATAGGGTGTTCAAGAAGAAACATTTTTTATCTTTAGACTTTTCTTCACATCGTGTGTTGTTAGGCTTCTAATTCAAGTTTTATTTCATTTTTTTGGATTTTCAAAATATTATTAGTCTTTCAATTTTTTTTTTATCTCAAAAAGTTATTCAGAAAAATTGTTCGACTTTTTGAGTACTACGAACATTCGTCATTAGAATTTTTAAATTAAAAGAAAGTGGTTTCAAAAATTTTCAAAATGCTGCACCTTTTTGAATTTTTCTCCAACATGGCTGGCCAACGAACCTGACCTTTATTTTAGAACACTAAAAGAGTATACCAAAGGACAATCCAATCGGTCAATTTTTTCGAAAGTTATCGTGCTAACAAACTAAAATCTACAGACATACATACAGACACATTCGTAAAAACATGTTTTTCGGGTTGAGGGGGTCCCAAAACGCGGACATTTGATGAAAACTGGGGGGGTCAAATTTTACACAAGTCTAATACATTCTCTCTGATGAGAATGTAAAAAATACAAGCACATCACTGGTTTATAATAAAATATAATATGTAATTTACACTACACTCTCCCGGTTGTCCCATTCTCGTTAGAACCCCCGGTATTATATATAGTTGGCAAGGAGGTCCGCGGTGTATAAGGAGGCACCGCTCGAATCAACGTTTCCAACTCATTCGCGTTAGTCTCCGACCCAACCGAGACGGGGACTCTCTCGAGATTGTGGTGTACTTTAAAAAAATATTAGAAATAGAATGAGAAAAAGCGTCTGCTTCTTTCAACGCTTAGAACGAAAGGCACCTTCCATAAGCTTTTATTAATGAATAAAGTCTATCCTTTTCTTCAGTGCTTTAGTGTATCTTTTTTGAGATAGATTCCTTTGGGAAGTTTGAGGAGGTCCATTTTTTCGTCGATTATATGTCCCAGTTATTTTGATAAAGAATTTAGTTCTTCAGGATGCACAACATAAACTAATCTTAGTTTATATAAAATACACTCACAAACGCACGAAAGTTTGTTCAAAAGTTCCGTATAGTAAAACAAATAATTACAAAAGTTGTTAATAAGTCAATTAATTAATAAGTTTTATATTTCCATTTTATGCATTGAAAAGATAATCCGTAATAACTGTCGCGTGAAGACTGAAAGGTTTGTGGCCCGTAAATTACCAGTGGTAACTTTCGCGAGAAAAATCACAAGAATAAGCGGTACTTACATTTACAAAGTGATAAATAGAGATAATCAAATCGATTCCTCCAGTAAGTATCATTTCTCTCACTTACACATGACATCGGACTCATGGCTGCGAGTGAGAAAGGGTACCAATATGGCCACTTCCTAGAAAATAATCAACCTTCCCTCACTTTGTGTAGTGCTTTTTAGTGTTTTTGGTGAACGAAGCAAACGGCCGCGAACCACAACGGAGAAAAAGCACCGCGCGTCGTCATTATACAACATAGAACACAGCGCAATGGGGAAAAGAGGTAACATTTTTACATTTTTTTTTACATTTGTACATTTTTTTTTAAATAAAATTTTATAAAGTAAAATAAATTAAACTAGCTGTGAATTCGATCTCGGGTGTTTCATTTAACTACACGGAGAAAAATAAAAACTTCAGTTTCGCAAAGAGTGCTAAATACTTTGAAAAAGTGCTATTCAATTAGGAAAGAATGCACGAATATAGGTTCCATTCCTAGATGTTTTAGTAGCTATAAAAAATTAAAATGACTCCTAAAATATTGATAAATATTTACAAAATGTAATCGTAAAGCAAAGTTTTGTTCTCGTTTTAAGAAAATACATTTAAAGTTTTTTGACATGAAAGTAAACTGAACTATTTTAGAATTGAGTTGAAAGGTATAAATATATTTTGAAGAATAATTACTGTAATAGAAATAACAAAATGAAAGCTTATTACCGTGCGAAATTACAATGGGATTGGTAAAAAAATACGTGAAAGTATAAATTGTATAATGCATTGTAGAGTTTCTAAGTGTCATTTTGCGCACGTTTCAAAACGCGTCTAGTAGTCAGTCTTATACTCCCAGAAGACGATACATAAGCTATTGTACCTCAATATACATTCAAATATTTACTACATTGAACATTTCCATTCTCATTCCTACAATCCTCTGTAAGTAAAAGGAAAGCCGTCCGACTGTTGCCCCGGAAACCCGCGTTCGATTCCCGCCAGCGCTTCGTTTTTTTCTAACCCAATCTTTCTATTTCAGCTTTAAAATAATATTAAGTTTAAGATTATAAATGTATGTAATTTCTAATTATATTCGGTTTCCATGTTTAATAGAATCTGTTAGGTTATCTGTTATTTTGTTATTTGTTTGTTGCTTGTTACGTATCTGTTTTTTTTTGCTTTTCCAAGCAAAACTCTTTGAGTGTGGTATGGGACTGACTACTAGACTGCACTGGAACAGAGTCCAGTGCGGCTACCGATATACTCTGGCCGCTTGGTCTCTACTCATAAGGCTCGCGTATGAATCGTAGTATGAAGTCCGGGCACGCTTTATACTTTGTGACAGACAGTCTTGTCGCCTGTAACATATTCCTATCCTTCTATCGCTATCTCTTATCAGTTCACGTCACCGAGCTGGCGGGGCGAGATTTCTACCAGGCGGCTTCCCCTACCATCCGCCGACTAGTCATTACGTAATTACAAGTGCTTAAAAGCACCGAATCGTCGCATTTTTAATCAGTTCGCTGAGGAGCAGCTCGACTGCAAATCAGCGTAACTCAACTGGTCTCTCTGCTAGCGGGCTACTACCATCGCAGAGCGACCAGGAGGCAACCTGGACGCCTTCTTCAGGGGAGATCCACTGGGAGTACGACTGACAGGCACCCCTACAGGCGACGCTCAGTTAAAGGATTCTTCGGCTCACACCGACCTATCCTGGATCAAACCTGGCGAAAATTTCCAAAACCTGGGGAATATTACCATCCGAACATTCCCATCCCAAAAGGAATCATCTGATACCTGACCAGCGGGCACCCCCATGGCCAGCTATCAGATAAAGAGGGTACGTCAGCCCAAAAACCTGGCCTACCCCTGATTCAATCCCGTCTCTCCGTTGAAAATACCGTCCTAAAAACTCACTCCAAGTTTGACTAGCGGGCACCCCCATGGCCAACCTTGGAGATAAGGGTTGTATTGATTCTAAGGAGTCAATCCAACCTAGAGTCGTTCCTGTCTAACACCACACCTGGGGTTTTAAAAGTCGAACAGAAATAAATAAAAGTAAATTAAAGAAATCTCCCTCGTCTTTCTCTCTCTCTCCGCACCGTTCCGTAATACCGTTTATCAGAGAGAGAAGGACTCAGGAGAAAATATCCGTCTCAACCGCCGGTGATACGTGACTTACGTTACGACGTCACTACAATATTCGTTCGCTCTAAATTACAGGTACCGGAGACAAACTAGGTTCGTTTCACACACACTTACGCACAGACACCCGCTGGTTCACGCACACACAAAACTCACACCTTTATAATAAGTCATCATTCTCATTTGCTATCATTCAGTTCAAATCATTCATTTAGCTTTTAGTTAGAATTGTGGTTTATAGGAAAAATATAGTTTCTTTAATTTTGTTAAAAACCAACGATTAAATTATTTCTTGCCCTTAAAGCTGACCCTGGCTCGACTGAAGCGTCCGGTAGGGCAAAAATAATAGAAGTTTCCTAAAGTACAAACGTTGCTTAGGTGTCCAATAAAGGACGACAAAAACGTAACGTCACAACTTTTTATAGGATCATCTACTAGGAGGCATAAAGATTCTTTCCATAATTGCATACTAGTTATTCTTGCTATTTGACCTTTGATTGAAATATTTGCGTATGAATCATTAATTAAATTTTCATCCTGGATCTGAAAAGGTAGACTCGTTTGGGAATGAAATCCGAAATAATAGCAGTGTTATCGAAGATTTGGAATTACATTTTTCTCCGTGTATATTTATATTTTTTTTTGCTCATTTTTGAGCACTTTGCTTCCTCATTATGATAATATTGCAAATAAATTTGCTTCCTCATAGAGGAAGCATTAACGATTAAACCTGACCTGATTGAGACAAACATAAGGATATACTAGTCCGGTTCCGGGATCAAGACCTTTTTTTTGTGTCTGTGTTATAATAATGTAAATTATAATAAATTCATAGTACGTATGTACGACAGAAGTGAACATTTTTATTTTTATTTCTATGGTTTCTGTATTGAAAAAAAGTGACGTCAAAAATGATGTCAACGACCCCGTCAAAAATATTCATAATTCTTAACAACGTTTGTGACGCTCTTTATAACGTAATTTTTTACGCCTTTTTTACCTTCTTTTTGACGTACATTTTCAAGTTGTTTTTGACATGGTTTTTGACGTTACCAAAGCCGACAGAACAAATTTTTCCCAGGTCTGGAGTTACATAAGTAGTTCGAGGGAGGGGTGGGTTGTAACAAATCTTTTTTTTTATTTATAAGATCTCAGTAAATTTCTGAATATGAATATGAGACTGGTAAAAAAAAGTTGGAAAACATAGACATATCTTCTAAATTTCCATAGGTGTGGAGTACTCCTTCACTACACACAATCTCCGCCGGCCCTGATGAGCACTATTGCAGCTTTAACTTACCTTATAGTACATATAATCTTATTCTTTTTATACATCTTTTCTCACTTGTACACGGAGAGAAATAAGAAGGTTTGAAAGCATAAATCTTCACAGTTTCGGACCTAGTAATTTTTACATTGTTCCAAAGCAAGGATTTCCGGAGTTAAACCAGTGAATTCATTGTTTGAAAGCAACTAATCTATTCATGAATTAAAACGAGGGCATCCATGCTTTAGCCTCATTAGTTGCGTGGTCCGAAATCACGAAGTCTACGGTTTAAACGTTTGGGAGAGTACGCGCTTCAAACCAAAGAGTTTCATGGTATAAACTGATGCAAATCTCTTGGTTTCCCCTCCATGTTCTCCAAATACACTCTTTCTCTAGCCACGCTATAGCTACTATATATGTATCCATCTCGATGTTTGCCGAACGCGTTCTTATCAGTGCACGAACGTTAATTTATATTTTTCTCAAAAGGATCGCATGGACTTTTTTCTCAAAAATAGCATAATATTTTACATTTACTATAAAAGTAATTTTCAGAAATACTTAAAGGCATGTATTACTTACCCGATCCCTACCTTACCGACATTTTTTTCTCTGTAACCCTACGTCTACATTTATTGAGATACCACATTGAAAATTTCTATATTTGAAGCTAAAACCTTAAGGTACGTTTGTCTGGTCCTAAATATTGACATTTTTAAAAAAATAATTTTTTCAAAAAATTTTTTTTTTATTTTTACAAAAAGTTAAAACCAGACAAACATACATTAGCATATTTTCTGTAATTTTATAAATTTTCAATTTGATATCTTTATAAATGTAGACATAGCGTTACAGAGAAAAAAATGTCGGTAAGGTAGGGATCGGGTAAGTAATACATGCCCTTAAGCTAAGAATGTATTGCGTGATATCTCTGTGTTGTGTACATATGCGTATCATGATTGGTCTCAATGTCTGTACTTAAATGTTTTAGTCGCGTCAGGCTGTGCGCCGACTAAAGGTGAAGTGGCGGTTGTATAACCCAACTTATTATTTTTATAAAATAATAATATATAGTTAAGTTATCTTAGAAGAATTTATTTCTTTAATTTAACTAAGAGGATGGGCGCCAGATCTTTGGATCAAATCTATTAAATTAAAATTTATTCAAAATAAATTAAAAAGAACACAAAATTCTTCCGACTTAGTTTGCTTAGCTCAGCCCCATTTTTGGGGGTACAGTGATATTTGAAATTGTACTTAAAATATATTTGTACGCTCTTTTCCAAACCAACCTAGAGGTAAAGCATCATAAGGCGCGTTTTTTTAGTGGTATTCCCAGTACGCCTAATCCACGTGTCAATACGTCAAAATAAATAAAAATAGTAAAATAAATAAATCATTTTTAGACTCCGTCATGATAAGAAAAAAAAAGTTAATTAATAAAATATAAATATTTCAAATAATATTAATAGTTTAAAACGTAAAACATGCAGAGAATAAATATAATATGAAAAATAACAATTTCAAATAATACAAATAGTTTAAAACTTAAAACATGCAGAGAATAAATAAAATAAAAACCATTGCTTTTTTTAGTGGTATCCCCAGTAATCAGTTAGTAGGCCTAATCCACGTGTCAATGCGTCAAAATAACTAAAAACAATAAAATAAACCATTTTTGTCTCTGTGTCATGATAACAAGATAATAAAGTATAATAAAACTTATAAAATATAAACATTTTAAATAGTATAAATAATTTAAAATGTAAATTATGCCGAGAATAAATAAAATAAAATAAAAAAACGAAACTAATAAAATAAATTACTTTTGGACTTTGCCATAATAATACGAGACTAGCTTAATAAACGTTAATCTGGAAACTTCTCTAGACTGATACTTTTTAATTTGTTTTAAAACAAACAAATGCTTGTGATGCGATTCAGAGTTCTGAAATCTATAGGGCAAATGAATGCTATTTCGTTTAATGTGCGTTTGAAGTTGAATCTCTTTCAAAACTTCAGTGAAATAAAAAATATTTGTGAAAATTCATTTGTGAGGTAGGTGTCTCTCAAATAATCTGCGAATTGAGTTACCTTTGAATCTGCGGATTTGATAGCCATTAAATCGAAAACAAAACAGTCTAACACTTTATAATGGTATAGGTATACCGTCCCCCACTTTAAGCTTAAGAGTAGGTAATTCTCAGGTATCCCGCTCGCGGTGCACTCGTCACTAATCTACTCGAGTGGTGCGTGTGCAATGATATCACCTGACGGGGCAGAGGGGATTCGCCGAAACTGACCATATAAAAGGCCAGATTTGATCACAAAAATTGATTCCGTCTCGAGATCGCCAAGGCACTGGCCGCGCATGGTGCGGCGCCTCAGCGATCCAGGTAGAGTAAATGGCAAGCCTTGTACGCTGCTCCAAGCTGAAGTTTTCCATTTTCTCTACTCTGGTTATTCGCATACTAGTTCGATTTTTTGTAAAATTCTCTAAGTTTCTACGTACGCTGTTCCAAGCTGTGGGAACTTAGCTGAATTTCGGTGGTGCTATTTAGTGTCGTGCGAACTCTAATTATTTTTGGTCTCGTTCGGAATATTGTGGTATAATTTCTAGGTCCCTAATTTCCACCGATATTCCCCACGAGAAAGTTTTTTATGAAAACTGAACTTATAATTGTCAACAACTAATTCTACTTTACCTCGCTTACTCGCAGTTTCACACATTGTCACCGATGAAGTTGAGTTGATAGATGCCATCTTCACTCAAGGTTAGAAACGGAACTAATAGATAATAAGGTTCTCTACCACACTGTACCCCCAAACTAGTTGCGAAAATGAAAATGGCGAGAAAAATAGGGCTGTGAGGGAGCAGTAGTAGAGGAGTAACATTTGTTAGCCATTCAGTGGTGGGAACGTTCGCTTTCGAGAGGAGGTCATTAAAAAGGGCCATTATCAGGAAACCCATCTTACCTGATCCAGGTCGGGAGCGAAAAATCTACTGCCCAAAGGGTGGACTGTTACTAATAGGACTCTGTCTTTACTCCCCCCATCTGGTTAGGCTATATGTGCGCTGCTCTCGTATACGAACAGAAAATAAATAATTACCTAATTCATGCAGAAAAATTTTATTATCAACAACTATTATAAAATTTCGAATTTCGCCAAACAGCTGAAATTTTATTTTTTATTTATCCTTGTGAATAGAAAAAAGTAGTTATAGCGGAAAAATCTCGGCCATCGAGAAATAGGTGACTCACTTGGCAAACTTTGACATATGTTAAAGCTTAAACTAATTTCATATGTTAAAGTATGAAGTTAGACAAGTTCTCATCGTGAATGAAACGTTAGCGTTATCTTCACCCGAAACGCGCAAATAAACTCTTTTGTACGAGAAACTAAAGGATAGCACATTCTTCATAGAACGCTTCGAATTGCGTGTAACTATTTGCATGTATTTGCTATGGTAGACATTTACAATGTACCTCGAGAGAACAAGAGCGTCGCTAGTCCTTTAGCATCCAACTATGTCAACCATGCCTGTCACTCTCTACCTCTCTAGAGCTAAGCGTCAGCCGATATCACCGCATGGAGTGGAAATCTGTGTTATTGACAAACTCGTGAATATCGTTAATCATAAATAATACCTCTTATAGCAGAATGAGTTTACACCAATTGGAACCTATTCGACCGAGAAGATAATTCTGATTAAAAAGGCATGGATCGTACTCGTAATGATATTTAACAATGATGGAGGTTGGCAGATATTTCAACTCCATTAACGAAAAAAATTCGAAACGCCAACACGATATGAACCCTCAACAATTCAAACTCCATCAGCTTGAATTGAATATTCCGGAAAATGGGTCAGGCACTAGTACATCACGCTAATCATAAGTAATGAGGCAATTCTAAACTGGATAAAATGTGTATCAGTATTTTTGCGGTTCGACTATTGTGACGCGCATTTTTTTTTAAGTTTCAAAAAATGAAACCAAGGTCTCCAAAAGCGACACACAAATGGCCCAAAATAAAATTAAGATAAATAAAAAATTTAGATAATTCAAAATTAAAAAAAAATAATAGGAAAATTCTGGGCGCCAGTCCTTTCTTGGGACAAAGATAAAACCAAAAAAAATATATCAATAGATATAAATTCAAACAAAATCAATTCAGTTAAAACATGCGAGAAAGGTAAAGATACGAGGAAATAATATTCCTAAGAGATAAAAGATATGAAGATATACATAAAAGATAACCTCGCAAAATTATAACCAAATTAAATATTAAAGATAAAGACAAGTTAAAATTTAAATGAAACTAAACTTACTACTAGCTCAGAACATTAGTAGAGAGGGGTAGTTCGGAAAATATAAGACTCAAAGAATTAAAAAAAAATTATTTAACAAAGCTTTATTCTATTGAATAAGAATATTCTGACATTAAGTAGTAATAACAACGATAGAAATATAATAATATAAACAAAATTTGACATTAAAATTAAAAATGTTTCTACAACGATAGTCAACGGTCAAATAGAATTCAAAATAAAGTACATTAACATCAAAATTATAAGATATTGACACAAAAGTTATACAAAATATTACAGGCAAAAAGGGACTAAAATTAGGGAAAACATATAATAAAATTAAGGGTTTTTGGGTTCTCAGTAATTAAAAAGGTTTTGGGTTCTCGTTATATAATTATTTTGGGGAGAATTAAATTACATATTATATAAATTAGGGGTTTTTGGGTTCTCAGTAATTAAAAAGGTTTTGGGTTCTCGTTACATAATTATTTTGGGGAGAATTAAATTACATATTATATAAATTAGGGGTTTTTGGGTTCTCAGTAATTAAAAAGGGTTTGGGTTCTCATTACATAATTATTTTGGGGAAAAGGATAAAATAATTTAAATTTAAACATAAAAGAAGATAAAGTGTTGAAATCATTTTAAAATTGAGAGAAAAATTTGAAACGGTTAGGCTTAAAGATTATTCGGCATTCTGGATTATTAAAATAAGTTAGAAACACATGATAAATCAACGGTAAAATTCAATAAAGACAATCAAAGACAATATAAAAGAC
>UCOH01011513.1:6073-21055 GCA_900474275.1 Synergus japonicus | reverse complement strand
CCTGCCTCTTGGAGCCTACGAATGTTGTCGATCGCGACTCGTCTTTCCTCTCGCTCCTCCTTTGTACGATCGTTAGCGATGGCAAGATTGAGTTTCTTGAACTCTGTGACCCTGCCAAAGACAAGTTTGACCCACCTGGAGGCGATAAATTTAATAATCACGGGTCGGTTTCCCTTGTTTTGGTTTTTGCCAAGCCTGTAAACGTCATCGATTACGGTCTCAGGTATATCCAGACCCACTTCTACAAATACCTTTTGTATATGTGTGAAAAGGTCTCTGTTTATTATCTCCGAGTCTTCAAGCCTGAAAAGTATGATATTTTTCGAGCGAGCTTGTTTATTGAGGTAAATCAGGCTATTTTCGGCCTCTCTTAGTCTGTTGTCGAACTCAGAAGACCCTTTCCCAATTTCCCTGAGTAATTGTGTGTTACCCTGCACTTCGGCTCTCATACTATTGTGAGAGGTCTTCAATTCGTTTATAGATTCCATCAGCCTCTCCCATCTCTCCTCCTCTGTAGCAGTCAGCTTGTTTGATGCCATATCGTCCAGCTATGCGTCGAATATATCAGATACAGGGCAAAATACACCAGGAAAACTCAACAGCTCTCACTGACAATTCACACGGCAATCGGAACCATAAACAGTCACACCGGCATAGGCACCACCAAGAAAATTATGCAAAGCCCGCAATATCAATTTTCCGAATTGTCCAAAAGCTATGTCTTCCGAAAAACAAACTCAAATCGCCGACACTACGAATGAGCTTAATAAGAACGAATCTATAAAATTTTCACTTTAAAATTACTTCCAATTAAGATTAGGCGGTCACAGAGAGCGGAGCGTAGACAGGACACGTCCGCACGCGCCGACAATTCAGGCGAAACTCCTCTAAATTTAAATAATTACAATTTAAACCTTAAAATGGGTACAAAAATAGATTTTTACCATTATTATTATTATGGGGGGGGGGGGTATAAAATTTCGTATTCTATATTTGAATGTCCAAAAATTATACCTTGAAAAAACCTGGAAAAGTCGGGGAATTTTTTTTTAGGATTTGAGTAGACACCGTAAGTGTATCTAACCCCTTAACGTTAAGCTAGCTCAATCAGTTTTTTTTTATAAAAAAAAAATTTAACAATTTCCGGTCTTTGACATTTGAAGAGCCTTACATTTAGTCTGATCGAAAATGTGTTAATTAATTTTTTACGGATAAGGTGGTGCCAGTTGAACGTTAAGCTAGCGCAATCAGCTTTTTTTCAATAAAAATCATGGAGCATTAACTTTCGCAATATTGCAATTAATTAGCCTTAAATGAGCATTAAATTATGATATACAGTCTCTGTTCAACAAGAAGCGTTCCTCGATTTCTGGAACTTACAGATTTTTGAACGTTTTTTTTTTTTAATTAAAGTACTTTTAAAGGACTAATACGGCGATGTTGCTATGTCGTTCCAGCCAGTGCTCTCAGATCGATTTAGAAATTTACCCCCTCCATTTCACAAATTGCTTTTTTTCGACAAAAAAATTTACCCCTCCATATAAAATATGGAGGAGGTAAATGTCCCCTTTGAGAGCACCGCTGCACCAGTTCCAGGCCTAGCTTTCAGTATCGCTAAAACCATCCGAGAGAACGCACGTTAGTTAAAATGAGTTCCACTTACGCTAAACTTTTTGAAGCTGCTTTAAAAGTGTATCCATACAAAAGGACTACATATGTCCTAGTGCGGCTGCTAAATACATCAAGAAGACGAAGACGTTTGCAAAAAAGTGGGTGGAGCGATATAAAGTTGATAAAACAGTCGACGACCTTCCCGAAAGATAGAAATCTCGAGTAACAACCACAGGGTGTCTACTCGACCGGGGAAATCCCGGAATTTTATTTTATCGGGATAAAACCGGGAAAAACCTGGGAATTTCATTTAGGACCGGGAATTTTTTATATTTGATTAAAAATTGACTTTTTTCTACTTTATCTTCTTTTGCTTCCTCATAGAGGAAGCTTTGTACTCGTTACATTTTTAAATATTTTTAAAATCGTTTCACCCTTTGCGGGGCACATTTTTCTCTTTGGTGAAATTCGGATATCAATGGTTGTATATAGGTTTTTAGGGTCGCTGATTACGATTCTGTTGTCAGAATTGCAAAATTCAAAATCGAAAACTCTGCGAAAAACATATGCTTGAGTTCTATTTATATACCAATTGGAAAAAATTTCTCATAGTTTTCGAACGTGTAGTTTAAGCACAGCCGAATTTATTCGAAAAAAGACAGTTTGTTCAAATTTAATTATTTATAACTAATTATTTATTAACAATTTTACAACTTTTTTTTAAAAACTTTTTATAGGTACTTAAGAGTCTAAAAGTAAATACTTGTATACTATAAAGCAAGTGAAGTGCAAGAGAGATTAATTAGAAACTGCAAAGAAATATGTTAAATTAACTTACCCCACTTGATAAATGGCTAATACAACATTCTAATCAATTGCCTCTTTTTGTGTGTGTGTGTGTGTGTGTGTGTGTAGATTTCGCCATTTCTGTCACTCTATTAATTTAAAAACAGTTGTAGATAAACTGATGAAACTTGTAGGTTATATTGGCACCACCAATGTCTCAAAACGTGCCCAAGGATTTTTCAAAATATTAAATATTGACCTGTATGATTAATGGATTTAATTGAATTTTAACAAAATTATGATTATTCGTAATTTTGAACAATTTTCATATAATATTGTTTCAAATAAAAACACTAATCCTACTGGTCAATCAATTCGCCTCGACGCAAGAAATCTATGAATGATAAGATCGAAAGATTCTTTGTTTCGAGAAAATAGAATTATATATATTTTTAAATATTGAGGCAAATCGTTAATGTTTCCTCTATGAGGAAGCAAATTCATTTGCAACTTCATCATAATGAAGAAGCAAAGTACTCCAAAAAAGAGCACAAAAAAAATATAAATATAGTTGAATGGAACACCCGAGATCGAATTCACAGCTAGTTTATTCTATTTCTACTTTCTCCAATTTAAAAAACAAATTTTTTTTCAAAAATCATAAACAGGCAACTAAATTGGTCGGAGGAAAAAAAATTTTGACCTGGAAAAGACTGGAAAAGATAGGGAGAAAACCGGGAATTTCCAATTCTCTGGTCATTAGAAACCCTTACCAGCAAGGACGATAAATCAATAATGCAACAGGCGTACCCCTAGTCTAAAATTGCGAGATTAATTTGGAAGTTTTTAGATTGAAATTTTTATATTTTAAATTATGTATAAATTTAAAATAATATGTGAAATAAAAATACTTAAATAAATATTTTTTTGTACGATTAGATATTAAAATGAATAAAGAAAATAAAATTAAAATCATAACAAATTTTAAAGTTGCAGATGACCAATGTTGGAAGGATGGTACTGCCGCTCAATTGCAAACAACAATGCAGATGCGGAGGATGAAGATGAAGACAGTCCCGAGGAAGAAGTACCGAATTATAAGGACCAGTATCGAAATCTAAAGCGAAAATTAAAATTTCTCGTCTATGTAAGTGACTTATTTTTCAGAAAGAGGAAAAAAATCACAGAGACGTGAGACGGGCTGATCACTATTAAAATCTAGTGTTTTCATGAAATCTCTTAACATTTTTTGAAATTGATTGAAATATTTTTAATTCTATCTTAAAAAAGTGGTGTAACAAAATGTATCAAAAATCTTCTATACATTGTTGTTACAAATTTGATTGGAATTAAATGACTTGAAGTTTGAGGAGAGAAAACAAAATAATCGCGTGCCTGTTGGTTTGGCCTTGTTCCTTAATATTTTATGAAAACATTCGAAATGCTTGTAAATTTTACAAAATCTTTTTAAATAAAAACAAAAAATTTTTGACATCCCTCAATAAAATTCTCTGATACTTCTTGAAATTCTGTAAAATTCTACGATCAAATTTAAAAACCCTTTAAATCCTTTAAAATCTATTAGAAGTATTGAAAATCTCGTCAGATTCCATGAAATTTTTTAAAATTCCATAAAATCTCTTAAAAATTCAAAAACTTTCTCGAAATCCCTTAAAATTATTAGAAATCTCAAAAAATTTCATAAAATCCTTTGTTTGTAATTTAATTGCAGAGTTTTTAGAAGACATTTGCCCATTCAGTCTTTGATTATTGGAATTGGAAATTCTGTAGTATTTAATATTAATTTTCTAATTTATTTGTTATTATTATTATTTTTTTTTTTGAATTGATCTCGCCCGAGTTAATTAAATTTGAAAATGTTTAGCTGCCGCAGACGGTTTTATAACTTTTGGGATTTTCGTACCTGCCCTTATCTTTTCAAATGAGGTCATTTGTATTGTTTTTATACGATCTATTTTATTTCTAATGTCTATTTTGTATATCGAGCACATAATATAATTCAATTAATGAACTCAGTTTGGATTTGTCTCTCGAGCAGAGAAGTCGTATAAAAGCGTATTTTTACTTATAGGTATTTTTAAGTTGCACACTTTTTTTTTGTACAGATACGTCCGTCTGCCAATCGAAAAAAATTTTAAATATTTTTTTTTCATATACCCTTTGTTTGTAGCTTATGTTGTACAGAAGCCAAAAGTTGCACACTTTTTCCCCTCAGTTTAAAGTCCAATGAATTTGATTGGGGGTTGGAACTCGTTTAAGTTAAATTAGATTCAATTCTTTTGTATAAATTCAGTTAAACTATACATACATTTTAAGATGTTGTAAAGTAGGATTTCTCTCGCCTGCTCACGCCAGTTTTCATTAGTAAAATAATTAAAACTTTTAAGACGTAAAGTAGGATTTCTCTCGCCTGCCTACGCCAGTTTTCATTATTTTACTAAAATCCTTAAAAATGCCTTAAAATTTCTTCAATTCTTTTGAAATTCCTCAAAATGCTGCGAAATATTTTAAAAGTCCTAAAAAATCTTTTTAAAATTCCGCTGTTTCAGATTAAGAGGGAGGGTGATTAACTTGAATTTCTTGAAGTTTGAAGAATTAAAAAAAAAAAATAAATCGTGTGCTTAGAGCGCGTATTGGTTTGCTAGTCTTTTAAAATTTCTTGATATCTCTTGAAATCCTTTTGAAATTTCTTCAGGGTATGTGGTAATTACCATAAGAGTAAATTTAGTTTCTGCAACTTTACGTTCGCAATAATAAATATTTTTCTTTAAAACTAGGGCTTCTTACCTCCATTTCTTACAGACAGTGGTAAATGGCCTAGTGTTAGCAAAAAATATTTATTATTCAGAGCGTAAAGTTGCGGATACTAAAATATACTTATGGTAAAGTATCACATACCCTTAATTTATAAAAGTAAAGAAAATATGCTAATGTATGTTTGTCTGGTCTTAAATTTTTGTAAAAATAAAAAAAAATTTGTTGAAAAAATTTTTTTTCTTAAATGTCAATATTTAGGATCAGACAAACGTACCTTAAGGCTTTAGCTTCAAATATAGAAATTTTCAATGTGGTATCTCAATAAATGTAGACGTAGCGTTACAGAGAAAAAATATGTCGTTTAGAAATTTTTTAAAATCTCTATATCTTTTGAAATTTCGAAATCTTGTGTACACTAAACATTCCAATGATCAACCTCTCACTTCGAAGCAAGTAATATAAAAATTATAAAAAATAAAAATAATAAAAAAATAATAAGAAAAACGTTTTACCTTTTTACAGGAGAATGAATGCTTTCAAGAAGCTCTACGTTCAACGCAGCGGAAACTTTTAAAAGTCAATAGAGACAAGAGTTTCTTACTTGACAGACTACTTCAGTATGAAAAAGTCGATGCTTCCTTTAGTGAAAGTGACGAAACCGAGTCATCGGAAGACGAGGCGAGAGTCGATACTTCGAAGAGGTGAAAAATTAAAATTACTTTTCTTTACTACTTAAATGTTCATTTTTCGCTTGCCTTTTTTGGACAGACAGACCCTTATACTTAAATATAGTTAATAATTAATAATTTATACATTTTAATAAAAATTTAGATTAATTTTCTTTGCTCTGTGCAGAAAAAAAATGGAAGTGAATGTTAACAACCATTCTTCGCACCACTCATCCGTAGCAATGAAACCGGTTAGTGCGAGCAAGAAGAAAAAGTCTACACCAAAAGTACCTAAAACTAATGACACTCCATCGGTCAATTTTGAAAGCGCGAGGCAAAGTTGTGTTCGTAAAGTAAGTAATATAATTGGCATTATTTATTGAATTTTCAAGAATGCTCTGGTACAGATATTTACACTGGTACAATTTTCATGTAAAGGCAGTCATCACAGATCGTCACTTATTTACCTTTTTACACCTGTTTTCAATGTTGTCACCTATTTTGGGAATTTGTAGTCTTTATATTTTTTCAATTGATGAAACTAAATTATTAAAAATGTCTTTAAATTAGTGATACAATATCGATATTATTTTGATATATCGATATTGAAAATATAAAAATCTTTAATTAATCTTCCCTCTTTATGACTACGAATACTTCTTTTAATTTCTAAATTCCTAAAAAAAATTTTTATTCTGATTTAGATACAGTCGTGTAACAATGTGATGCCAATGTCGCTGATGTCGGACGGACATATGACTCCTGAAGAAGTAGAAAGACATTTAGAGTCCCGACAATCGTACCTGGAGCTCGTTCCTCAAAAAGCACCACCAACAGTTCCTACGGAGATGTTTAGCAACGACCCTTCATTAGACAGGTTTGAATAATATTATATATTTATAATATCTTACAATAAAAAAATTCTTTTTAGCTCTCTTAGAGTGCAAGTTTTTACCTCTCGATGTAGACAGCTTCTTATGGAATCTGATTGTACTGTTAAGGGGTTACACCAGTGTAACAGCATGCTTTTTGGACATTCTTTTGGGTTGAAGGAAAGGTAGTAAGAAAAAACCCTTTGAGGATATATTTGGCAATGTAATTAACTCTCCATATAAATTTTTTCGTTGGAAATATTTTAAAATGGCGATCGACACTGAGGCCATTCTCCCGAAGCGATTTTTTTTTGCGGCACGCACTTTGACAACCGCAAATTTGAAAGTAGAACAAAATCAAAAAAAATTTCTTAATCTGTATAAGTATAGCTGTAGAATGGCGTACGGAATTTTAAAAATATTGTTTTATGTAAAATTGGCAAGTATACAACCTTTTGCCAAATATTCTAAAAGGTTCAAACTAAATTTTAAGTAAAAAAAATCGATTTTCTGAAAAATTTACACTGGTTGTAACCCCTTAAAATAACTTTTAATTAGTTACTTCCAACTTCCTTAATTGAGTAATTATGTTACTCTTATCAAAGCCTTCCCCTAAGCTAGGAAATTAATAACTGATTTGGTGGTAGCAATGGGATTGTTATTTTTATTATTGCAAATTAGAAAATTTAACTCTAAAATTTCAAAATTTCGAGTCAGTGGTAGTCTAATTCAAAATTTGAAACAAAACCTTATCATAACGAAATTATGATTAGCAAAAATTATATCACTACCAAAAAACCTTAACCGGGAAAACTTCAGCATGTAGTTTTAAGTGAAAATTGGTTCAGAACAGATTTCTTATTTTAATTGGAAATTTTAAAAAAATGTCTTCTTCCAGTGAGTCTAATGAAGTTGGTGAGCTGGAAACATCTCCTAGTAATATGGGCGAAGATTGCCTCAGTGTCGACATGATGGCTGAATAAAAACTTTTACGTATAGTTAGTTAATTCTAAGAACTCTTTGAACTTCACTTGTTTTATTCTTAATCCAATAATTTACGTTGTACTCATCACGACTATGCACATTTTTATATATATAATTTAAGTTTTGTTGTATAGCACTATTTCTACAATCTACATAGAATTTACATTCAGGGTGGTTGTTAGGCCAGAAAACCATATATGATGATCGTAAATTTAGAAAATTTTTTTGCCAAAAAACCAAAATCCGGAATGTGAAAGAATATCGAAAAAATAAATCCCGAAAATTCAAATACAAAAATTTCCAATTACCATAAAATATAAAATACTCGAATATTCAAATTCCCAAAAATAGAAAAAAAAATTTTTTTTCAAAACTTGCCTTCATTAGCGAAGTATTGATAACATTTTGCTGATGTCCTGCCTTCGTTGACTGAATATCGACTAAGTCCATGGTCATATATACAGGTCCGGGGACTCTCGTAGTGGCGGAAGTTCCCTAACGTAAGCCAAAAAGTTTCGCGAACCTACCACTTTACTATATGGCGCACTAGTAGAGTAGTTGTGAACCATATAAGCCGTTTGATATACAAGTGTCAATTTTTGGAATTAACCGGAAGCTTCAACAAGGGAACATCCGCCACCACAAGAGTCCCCGGACCTGTGTATACGACCGTAACTAAGTCCTTTTCATCTCTAGCTTTCATTGGCTTGATATTGGCAATATTCTGCTCATGCCTTGCCTTCATTTATTGAATATTGACTAAGTCCTTTTCATCTCGAACCTTCATTGGTTAGACTCGTCAATAAGCAAGAGATACAACATTGGAACCCAACTTATTAATCTTATTTAATTTAACTTTAATTGGGCGCCAAGTATAATTAGATAACATTTAAAATTTAAATGCAAACCTAACTCCAAAATTGACCTCCAGCGCTCATTGAAAAAAGAACAGTCACATTTTTTCCACGCTCTGCTGATGTAAGCTTGCCAACTTGTTTTTGATTTTTCGTAGCTAAAACTTTAGCATGCTTTTGAACAATGCTGACGCCAGTCTCGTCGCAGTTCCATATTTTATAGGAGCTGAAATTGTACTTTTGTATCAATTTCGTTAGGCTTTCAAAAAACCGTTCTACTTCAGGTCGATTAAAACCGACTGCTCTCATTAAACTGGTAGATTCAGAGGTCCGCATTGATAAATCGCCATGTCTTTTCATAAAAGAATAATAATAATTCTTCATCGCACACATCTTTTCTTTATTGAATTGATGAGGCAATCTTAACTTTTCAGCAAGTTGAAAGGATAATAGGAGAAATTCCCGTTTGCTCAAAGGCATTAGCCTATTTGCCAAATCTTTGACATGCTCTACCAATATTTTTTCATGTTCAGGTGAAAAAGTTTTGTGAAAATGTCCCATAACTGGCTTAAAAGTGACCTCTTTATTTTTTGTAATGGCACTGATTCGGTCATTCAGTGTGGTTCTTGGAACTTGATAAATATATGCGGCGTGACGTGCACTCATTTCCTTACTGAGCACTTTTTCCAAAACTTTGTGCATATTTTCAGGATCGCAAGTGCTCTTCTTTTTTTCGTATCTCCATCATTCTTTTTGCTTGGCATAATAATGTACCTATAAGCACGTAAATATAGTCAATAATTAACTTTTGATAGTGGTACTGGAGGAAAATTTGGTGGCCGGTAATGTAGGAAACGGATTATATTATTATTTACAATATTGGCAAATAATAGACGCGCAAAGTGTTACTAAACCACATTTTTTTAAAGAAACATAATTTATGAATACATACTAGGTTTTACTTTATTGAAACTCGTCCACAAAATTTGAGAAATTACTTATGAAACTTTTGTTGTGTTACTTACGTCCACGATGCGCAACAGTAATTTGTGCACCCAGAGTCAACTAGTGATGGGATCGTGACGCTGACCGGATTGGTTATGTATTACGTGACTGGTAATTACCGGTAATGACGGTAAACTTTTACCAAATTGGTAAAACGGTCATATTTCAACGTAATTTTTTTTTTCAAATGTAAATATTTGAAAAGTATTTTGTACACTTTATATTGTATTATATATCACAATTGAAGTATTTAATTAGCGTAAAGTAGAAAAAACAGTTTGAGAAGTAAGTTTTACACAGATGTAGCAGACGACAGCAGCATTTTTATGATATCATAACCTCACTTTTTTAAATTGTGGATAAAATAATTCGGAGCACAAATTTGCACAGAGGTTTTAACTGAAAAATGAGACCTACAGACATTTTTAAGGAACACTTTGAAGAATTTAATTTAGAGAAAAATGAATTCGCTTGCAAATACTGTAAAAAAGTATTTGTTAAGCATATCACCAGAATTTCGAAACACATTTTCACTTGTGAAAGTCTTCCATTGGAAATAAAAGATGTTATTCTTGATGAAGTAATTGAATGTAGTGCGGGAAAGTACAAGTTCTAAAGATAAAGATGACTTGACTATTCCAGAACGGGTAAGTTTATTGACACATTTATATTGATAAATTCACATTTCTTTATCTGAACAATAATTTATTAATTTGAAAAAGAAGAACCAGCACAGTGATACCATTTTGGTGGTGTATCATTGCAGAATGATTTATGGGAAAAGTTCGCTCATGCTGTATACGCTTCAGGTATACCATTTTCCATCGTGGAGAACAAATGTTGGATTGAATTTTTCCAAACACTGAGACCTTCTTTTTCTCTGCCCACACGAAAACATTTATCAGAAAGATTACTAGATGCTGAATATAATCGGTTACAAGAAGAGATGAAAAAGAATATTAAAACGGTACCTGGTTATGGAGTCCAAATAGACAGCTGGAGTAACATAAGGTAATAATAATAATACTTATGTGAATCACTCGTTTTCAATTTGTTTAGAGATTTATTTATTTTATTTTATATTTTTTAATCTATAAGGGCAAAATTTACACTATAAAATAAGTAAAAAATAATTAATTTCAGATACGAACCAGTTATTAACATAGTTGTAACAACACCAGAACCTTTATTATATAAAACCGAATATACAGGAACAGAACACCATACAGGTGAATTTTATACAGAAAAAATAAAGGAGACCATAGTTGCGTGTGACAAGCGTCGTTGTTTTGCGGTGTGTACAGATAATGCTTCTGCTATGAAAAAATCGTGGACTCTTTTACAAAACGATAAGGAACTTGAAAATTTACCAATTGCTTACTACGGATGCGCAGCACACACTGAAAATTTATTTGCAAATGATATTTTGAATCAGCCGACTTGTGGGGACATTAAAAATAAAGTTACAACTATTATTACTACAGTGAATGGTAGTCAGGTTTTGAAGGAACGATTGAAGGAAATACAAAGAGAAATATACAACAAAATTATTGCTCTCCAATTACCTGTTAAAACAAGATGGTGTTATACGGTGGATTCGATACAAAGTCTTATGAGTGCTAGGATCTCTGTTATACAGCTCGCTAAGTGTTCAAAAGTTGCTAAATATCTACCCCAAAATGTGAGAAATTTCATTTTGGATGAAAGAACATGGATTGAGGCAGACCAGTTATGCTTCTTACTGCAGCCTATAAAAGTCTGGATTTCTTTGTTGGAATCTGACAAATCTACCATAAGCAAAGTTCTACAAGCAGCTAATGACATTTTGAATCTTCTACGTTCCAATTTACCCCTGTCACCTTTAACATCGGATGAAGAAAATAATATTTTAAGTATTTGCGAAAAAAGATCTTTTGACATGATGCATCCTGTGCACTATGCAAGCAACATTTTAGATCCAGAATTTCAGGGAAAGAACTTGAATGCTGAGCAGAAAATTCAGGGATACAATCACATTCTAAAAATAACATTAGCTATGGAATTAAGTGAAGAAAATGTTCATAAAGAACTCACTGAATATATGAAGCATCAAGGTTTTTGGGGAAAATGATTTTCTGTGGTGTATAGCGTCATCTTTAGAAGAATCTCCACGGGTATGGTGGACAACTGTTTGTTCTGGTACTTTGCTTTCTAAAATTGCTGTTGTGATACTTGGAATGCCCTCAACTTCAGCGGCAACGGAAAGAACATTTAGTCTATACAGTAATGTCCATACTAAAAAGAGAAATAGACTTACATCAAATCGGGCAGGGAAACTTGTTTTTGTAAGAAGGAATCTACAAGTTTTCTACCGACCTAACACAAAATATGCAAATAAATACGAATATAATGAAATGGATGATAGTGCTTACGTGGAAACTGTGAGTGAATTATTTGAAGGTACTCAAGACTGTATTTGTTTCGATTGTGAATATTTTAAAGAAGAGTAATATATTTTTATTTTATATATATTTCCACAATTTCTTTAGTAAACATTGCATATGTATAAATTGTTAATAAATTACTTAATACAATGAGAATTACTTTCATTATTAATCTTTATTCAGTAGCAGCGGCGGCCTAAAAAATGCAAATAAAATAATAATATATTATGTAGCTTTAAAACAGAAGGGCTGTTTACTCGAACTTTAAGTTTACACCAGAATTCAAAATTTCTATGGATTTCGCAAGATTTAAAAGTTTCTGACCCTTTCAAGAGATGTAAAAATGTTTCACGGGATTTAAAAAATATTTTAAAAGATTTAAGATTTTATTAGTAAAGTCTTACAAAATTTGTGTACAAACAAATAATACTGGGCATAAAACTGAAATAAACATCTTTTAGAAACAGTACGTAACAGTCAGATGCATACAACTATAAATGAAAGCATAATAATTTTCCTATTTTTCATACAACTTTCATATTTTTATACTTTTTCAACGTAGAACGCAGAAGTCAACACAATTTTCTGAAAATCTGCGTACAAACAAATAATACTGGGTATAGAATTGTGAAATAAAAATCCTTTAGAAACATAATACTTAAAAGTAAGATGCATACAACTTAAACTAAAAAATAAAAACTTGCTATGATAACCTTATCATATTTTTCATAAAGCTTTTATATAACAGACCTTAAATTATTACTCTTTTTCAACGTATATAACACAGAAGTGAACACAATTATCTGAAAAATAATCTTTAGATTACAATTCACTCATGTTAAATGCAATGTATCGCATTTTTTGTAACTTAGATTCATCTATATGTTTCGAATTCTTCTTCTTAAATTAAATCGCAGGTGGCAGTGAGGAAATTGCACAACCAAGTTCGCTTATCACGGCTGCAGAGCATGTGGAACTCCACCAGGTTCGTGGATCGTCTAACCTTGTCTCCCATAGAAAGCTATGCTTCCACTGTCCCTCGTGCAATTTATATGCGGACAAATTTTTTAATACATCTTCCCTCGTGCCAACTTTTAAACTTGCTCCAATATTCAAAATGTAGTCAACCCCTTCCGTATACTGATCAGCAGTGTTGTCAATTCCCTGATAGTTTGGGTCTAATATATTAGCTGCACAATGAGCAGGTGTAATAAGTTTATCCAATCTTTTAGTAATGATGTTTTGTAAGAACATTTTCTCGCCTTCGGTTATAACTACCTTTGAAATATTATCAACAAAGTGATTGCCTATTTCCTTTTCTAAATGCTTCACTTGACTGAGCGTGATGTTATTCTTTTTTATATATTGAATCCCATTTTTAATGGGTTCAATTAACTTAAATAATGATATACTGTGTTGCCAAAAGCCTGCGTCTAGAATTAAATTTATTACATCAACATTTGAAAATAAATTCTCGTATGTAACAGTGAGGTACTGTAGCGTTTTCTTTAGAGCATTAATAAAATCTGTTGTGTTTTCATCTACATAAAAAGGATGTCTCAGAGGAGTTTCTTCTTCAAGAACATTTTTTGAAGCAATCGTGAATTCTGATTTGATTTTATCATCAGATTCAATGGCTTCAAAAATTTTGTTGAAATTGCTTTTACAGTTGGAGTAAGCAGGAGACTTCAGTATTTCTTTTAAAAGAGAATTTAAACTTTGTAGAACAGAAAGATATAAAGCAATAGGCAGTCTTTCATTTCGTATGAAATTGCCAAGTAGTTTCCAAAATTGTGATGAATATAAATCTTCATTAGTTACAACCGCTAAACATTTTTTCCGTCCTAGTTCTGAGAGGCAGGATTTTACTTTTTCAAAGAGAATCTCATCTGGGAAATTACTGTCATTAAGAAAAGTTTGGTATAAATAAGTTTCAGGTAAGGACACGAAAAGAAGTGTTTCTCTCTCATTCCTGAAAAATAAAATACTTCAAATTACTTTTTTCATTATACATTAACAAAGTGCGTAAAATCTCCTACTTTTAATTTCACTACTTTTTAAACATTAATTAAATTCATGTTGATTTACCTCTCTATTTTTAATCCATAAGAAAAGCATGACGCAATTTTTTTCTCTAAAGCAAGTTTCGTTGACGTAAATTCATTTTCTAAAAGTCCTTCAATCAATGTCTCCTGTGGAGGTAACGGGCAAGACGATTTCCAACACTTGAATAAGTTAATCTATTCCATGTTTTCGTTGCAGGAGAGTGATGTACCAGTACTTGCTAGTGCACGAAAATAAGTTTGCCAAAGATGAATCTATAAAAAAGAATTGTTACATACAATGTTTGAAAAACATTCTATCTAGATATATATAATATTACCTTTTCAGCTTCACTTATTTCATCTTTTAGCAAGGTGCTGGAATTACTTCTAGACAGCACATCACTCATGGGATTAGTATTTTTAGCGTTTTCATTATCATTCCGTAACGGAGACAAGACTTTTCTCTTTTTTTTTTGCCTCAGTGTTTGCAACTACTGTCACAGCGATGCTATGAACTTGAAAAGGAGCACTTTTACATTCAGAAATATGTTTCGCCATTCGTGTGACATTTTTCGCAAATTTTTCATTACACTCAAACGTGTAGAACTGTTCGGTTATCTGACCTGAATCCATTTTATCCTAAAATCATTTTTAAATTATTCATTTATATGGTTTGACATTTCAATCATTACTAATATCATTTTTATACTTCAATACACAAGTACAGAAAAAACATAACCTATAAAAGCCGACAATAATTGTACATAATATGTACTTATAATACTATAAGCATATAATACTAGAAATTACATTATAAAAATTGGATATGATCAATAAATTATTAATTTTTCAATTTTTTATAGATTACCTACCTCTTAGCGACTCTGATGTTTAAAATATTCTTATATAGAATATACAATAACCTCTTATACGGGGCACTCAAACCATATCTGTCG
>UCOH01011512.1:0-24191 GCA_900474275.1 Synergus japonicus | reverse complement strand
GCCTAAATTTATCATAAAAAAAGCTTCGTTATCAAAGGTATGTCTTTCGCTCTTTCCTCATCGAATTTAATTGTGTTTCCGGACTCCGTCCGAAGTCTTTATTATTTGATTTATTATTTTGTGATTTTCATTGTTGTAATACATTAGAGTAAATTCATATTAATTTCATACTTCCAAAATGACGTGTTGGTTAATTCTCAATTGCCTCAACCGCCATTTTGAAAAAGCTGAATATATTTCAAAATCATATTAATTGATTTGTAATTCATTTCAATGATTTCACGGCGGATAAAATGTTGATTATTATAATTGTTTATTTCCAAAACTCTAATATTTAAATGTATTTGAATCTAATGAGAAGTTGTGAGACCATGGTCGTAATTCTGAAATGGGAGTAACCCATAGTAATCATATCTAGATTTTATTGCTATATGATTTGTTAATTTAATAAAAGGGCGTAGTCCCATATTGATTATTGTGCCAACTAATAAAATTATTATTATATTTTGTGGTAAACTTAAATACTCATTCTCAATGATATAATGAACCCCCTTACCTCGACCCCTCTACTTGTTGGGTTAGGCTGGTTAATAACTATTGATAATTCATTTTAAAATCATTTAAATCTATTTTGGTTATTTTTGGAGTGGTCAAAATAACCTGGCGTCCAATAAAATTTAATTCAATAATAATAAGTGCCTAAGCAAAATAATAGGTTCAGGTGCCAAGTAACCTTTTGGTAACTTTAAATTTATTTTAAATTTAACAATGGAAAAAATAAGCCAAGGGTTATAATATGTATACAAACCACTAATAATTAATGTAAACTCACTCAAATCCGCCATTGTGTCCACATCTTAGCAATAAGTGGTGTTTGAGGCCGCAAAAATAATGTGTTCGAAGTGTTGTTTTTTTTATCGATAGTTTTTCGATTGTACGACAGGGGCTATCTTCTTATTTTCTGCAAAAAGAAATTTGTTTGGCTAAAAAGTGAATTTGTACAAGTGGTGAGACGCGGGTTAGAGGAGTGCGGGTGAGCAAGCAGTACTTACATTTTGCCAAGTCCCTGTCCGAGCAAACAAGGCGCAAAACTTCACTACAAGGGTGCTTAACTCACTCAGAAAAATTTTGCGAATTTCGCTATGCACTGTAAAACCAGAGCACTTATGAAAATCGTGTAGAAAAATAAGTTTGATAAATCGCGTACTAGACCTGTACTAGTTACTTGACTAGTTACTTGACCTGTCAGCTGTTTCGCAACGACGCCAATTGACGATTACTACGAACTGCACTCGAAGTAGAGTCAGGGACATTTCGACACACGTATTTTGACCAGGTTAATACAAATCTCCAGGAATGAAGTAGCAATTCGTAAGCGGGTAAACCTATTGTGAAAAAGTGATAAATGACTGGAGAATTATTGTCCGCCTTTCACAAAGAACAAATGCAGATGGCGCTGGGGGGGTAAATGTAAATACAAATAAGAATATTTTTAATGAAACAGCACAATGTATTAATAAGGGTAGATATTTTAAAGTCATTTTAGGAAATGTTTAGATTTTTTCAACGGAAATGTATATTATTTATTAAAAATCATCAAATTTTTATGAAAACCAACTAAACTCAACTATTTGAGGTTATGTTTGTGTTTTCTCAACGGAAATTGATATTTTTACGTAAAAATCATCCAATTTTGACGAGGACTATCCATAATATCAACTATTTGAAATTATGTTTTTGTTTTCTCAAGGGAAAAGGATATTTTTATATAAAAATTATCCAATTTTTATATGAACCAATAAACTCATCTATTTGAGGTTATGTTTGTGTTTTCTTAAGAGAAATGAATATTTTTACGTAAAAATCATCCAATTTTTATCAGGACTAACTAGACTCAACTATTTGAGGTTATGTTTGTGTTTTCTCAACGAAAATGGATATTTTTACGTAAAAATCATCCAATTTTTATCAAGACCTCAAATAGTTGAGTTTAGTTGGTTTTCATAAAAATTGGATGATTTTTAATAAATTATATCCATTTCCGTTCATAAAACACAAACATAACCTCAAATAATTGAGTTTAGTTGTTTTTCATAAAAATTGGATTATAAATAAAATATTCGTTAGCAATAGAAAGGAGAAAAACGTCGCGATCGGAATAAAGTCACAAGATGCTCGCGATGGGGCTTCGACATTTCGGAAAGATTCACCTCCAAGGGAATTAAAATCATATTGTTGAAATATTGTTGCCAAAAAAGAAAAGAGAAACTCATGAAAAATTTGATATAGTGGCTGCAAAAATATGAGTATGTACTGATATGTCTAATAGCATAGACCTTTGTACAGTGTAGAGTTGAGCGAAGAAGTCTCGCGAACGCTTGCAGCTGATGCTTGAATTTGGTGTTGACGTTCTCCGAGTCGAACTCCTCGATGACGACAACAAAACCGAGCACACTCCATTGAATCTGCGAAAAAAATCTGAGGCAGTCAAGAGTTCGCAAAGGATGTTTCCCTAAATAAGAATGTTGTAAAAGGTGAAGGAAATGGCTATTAAAATTATAAACGCTGCTCTCAGCGAAGTAAGGAATACCCTTCACCAAACCCGCCTTTCCTAAAATAAAGCGAGATAGAACGTAACCGGCAAGGTGATGAAAATTCAAGATTGTCAAAGTTGACAATACCTACATGATAAGTCGAATACCTGAGAAATGCTCGTTAAGGTAGTTGTGCCAAAATTGAACCTTTCTTAGGAATTGGCTAAAATTTTCAAAATATGTAGAAAATATTGTTATCTAACCATGCTCGAATTTTTAGCTTAACCGTGTGTTTCTAAAGGCAAATGTTTTTAATTATGTTCAGTACTTTTTGCATGGGTCTCCTATAGCTAACATTGGCAATCGCCACATTATGAAGTCTAGTATGAAAACGAATCTTACCATTGTGCTAAAAAACTACAGATGTATAGTAAAATATCGTGTGGATTTTATGAAAAAAAAATCAAAATTATTGTGCGTTTAGTATAAAAGATATAATCTTGAAAAGAATAATATTTCTGTTCTCGCGAGACACATGGCGGGTGTATGGAGTGACGATGTGGCAACACTGAGATGACATTTCGACGATTTTGACAATACTATTTTGAGGCTATAAGTGCATCACCACCATTTTCTCTGAGAATGAAATTGCAGTGTTGCCAATATTGATCCCATACGAACTGTGACTGTGAATATGTGTATATATATAGGATACTTCTATGTGATTATACAATCCCAGTCAAAATTTTTGACCAATGGTTAGGAGAGAACATGTGATATCTTACATCTATCTGAGCATAAACTTTTGAGTGTTTTTGCCGCGAGACAACTACCTTAAAGTTAATTAAAATGTTAAAAAGTGTCAACATAAAGTTTCGTTATAAGATAAATACATTTCATTCGTAGAAAGGTCAAAATAAGGCAATAAAATTTGAATGGCTAGAGTCACTGACTGAGCAAAAAGAATTATTAAATGTTTAAAATTTTGACCGATGTAAATGGCGTCAATGACGCAGCACAATTAAAAATTTGTATAGAAATAATGTAGCCGATAAGCGGAGGTCAAAATAACTGAATTCCGGAGAATAATGGACATGAGAACAAAAGGCGAAAAATACAACAAAATGTAGCGAAATTAAAAAGAGTTAGCATAAGAGCATATAAAAATCGAAGGACGAAAAACTTACATAGATTTGTTACAAATGTTAATCTTGAAGAAAGTAGTTTGAAGATCAGGCCGATGCTAAAGGTCAAATCATCAAAGCGTCCATCGATGACCATTGAATTCGGCAAAATTCAAATTTGGATTTGGCGTCCTTCCGAAAAATATCTCCAAAGATGTGAAATGCTTGGCGGTGAAGAAAAAAAATATGCTCTCGATGTGGTCCAGAAACCCAGAAGAGTTTGACACTTGGTGACTGGTGATGGAATAATTGTGGACCGTGCTGAGTAGATTTGAGGTGGATTTTAGAGTATTAGTGGACTCGTTTAGATTTCGATACCTCGAAATGTGGTTTTTGATCAGAAAGTTGCGTATTGTTCTTAAGTCGGGGTCACCAGTTATAGGATATAAGTGTATTTCCTATATATACAATTATTTAAGTCCTAATTAGGTTAGGAACAGAAATAAATAAACCACAATTTACTCACTGAATATTATTTATTATAAAGAAGACATGCGCATTGCACGTGCAGTCATTGACATGTCTTACTCCTGTCACGGTCCGTCATCAAGTGTGTAGAGCAATATGGCGTTGATAAGTACAAAGAGTGGGGTGAGAGGACATCCACAGCGGACCGAAGTATAACAATGATCGGGAGGAAACTCTCTGTTGAAAATGGTCATCAGTGATTCCCTACACATAGCGAAATACGCAAAATTTTTCTGATGAGTGAAGCACCCTTGAAGTGAAGTTTTGTGCCTTTTTTGCTTGGACAGGGACTTGGCAAAATGTAAGTACTGCTCATCCGCACCCCTCTAACCCACGTCTCACCACTTGTGAAAATTCCCGTTTTAGCTAAACAAATTTGATTTTGCAGAAAAAAGCAGATAGCCCCTATCGCACAATCGAAAAACTATGGATAAAAAAACGACACTTCGAACACATTATTTTTGCGGCCTCAAACACCGCGTATTGCTAAGATGTGGACACAATGGCGGATTTTAAGGCATTCCAAAGATTTTTCTATTTTTCTGTGTTTGCTTACATTTTTTCGTCAAATGCTGCAACAGGGCTTAATGTTTTTGTGCCCACTAAGTTCCATCAATAATTGACGATTTTTATTCGAAAATATCCATTTCCCTTGAAAAAAAACGAAACATAACCTAAAATATTTCTATAACTTGTTAGCGTTCATCAATAAAATTGCCAATTGAGGGGTTACATGAAATATCCGGTTATAGAATTGTAGCGCTCCATTTACCTAGTTGACCTCTGAGAGCTTGAAAATTTTGTTCGAATTTCAGTTTTTAAGATATATATTTAAGTCAGAAATTTTCTTGTGCATCTTATTTTCCCGATAAAAAATTGTAACTCTAATTGTTTTCGAAATAAATGGAAAAAAATGGTTGACAAATTTTTTTTCAACTTTTTGACAGGTTATACGCTCCCGACAACAGAAAGGATACTTTTTCTCCCTAAACGAAACAATTCCAAAACTTCTCACCTAGGACGTAGAGGGAAGATAGGTATAGAGGCGACAATGCCCACCAAACTGAAAACATTGAAGCGGGGAGCGAGATGTCAGGGAATGGGTTTAGTTGTGCTGCCAACAACGTGATGGCGCTGTTCCATATATATATATATATATATATATACGGATATAAATGATGTGCTTGGCTGTGTTAGTAGTAACGGTCAAATATGTACGTTGTGTATCTGGTGGATTCCCACGTGCATCGGTAGTCAGCACCCGCTACATGAATGAAATTGTAAACGAAAGTTCCTTTTTCCTAATTCCTATTTCTTCTAGCCCGGTTTTTTGCAGACCGTTGAGTGTATCTGCTCATCATTTTGAAGTTCGAGCGTAGAGAAAGTCTTCGCTCTACGTTTCTATAGCTTCTAGCAAAGATATTTAAAATTACTTTAACGCATTTAAATAATTTTAGATACATATTAAAAATACAATCGTTTTTAATATATTTTTGATAAGATCAATCTTCCAAATCAGTAATATATGTAATATCATTATTAAAATATTATATATTATAAAATAATATTTAAATCATCTTTTTTTTTAATATTTTGCGATTCAAAGAAATTATTATAGAATTTTTCTCCTAAAATAAAATTTCATAAACAGCAGTATCATTATAATTCCAGAAAATATATTATATGTAATATTAATTGCGCCAGTATTCACAGAAAAAGGTAATCGAAAAAGCCTCTGTTACCCCGAAAAACAAATTTTTAGAACCAAAAAAAATTCCTGACATTTTGAACATTTTTTGTCAAATGCTCTCTGCCAAAAAAGGGATTAAAAAATATATAAAAAACTTTTTCATTTTAATTTACCTTCAAGAGGGAAAAATTTAATGCAAAAAGTCCTATTCCTAAAAACAAATAAATATCTTCTTCATTAATTTTATTAATTAATGAATTAAATATTAAAACAATTTTTGAGCAACGAAAAACTTCCAACAAGAAACTTTTTAATTACTGTACAAAGAAGTTTTTTCTGAAAAATTCTAGCCCAGTAGAATTATTATAATAATATATATAATTAAGTATAATTATAAAATTATTATAATTATAATATTTTAATTATTACTATAATTATTATAATTATTCTTATAGTTTATACAGCCAATTTTGAGCAATCAAAAAATTCAAGCGAGAAAGTTGTTAATTACTGTACAAAGAAGTTTTCTAAAAAATTTGAGCCAAATAGAATTAATATTGAAAAATTTATAATATATAAAGTTAGTTATTTAGTAAATAATAATTTAAAATATATAAGTTTTTAATATAAATATTATACCTTTTCCCATTAATTGCAAATGGGAATCTCAATGGGAAATTTAGTAGCAGCTTCTCAAGAATACACAAAAATCTGTGAATTTAGTTTATAGTGAAAGAAACTAATAAAGTGTATCCTGAATGGTATAATGACGAGTGTAAAGAATACAGATTTTTCTTACTTCAGAAGCTGCTCATATCTAGAATTTCGCGTGGCTTGAAATGGGAATCTATCGATACACCCCAAATAGACAGAAAAAAGAAAAGAACACATGAAAATGTAGATGATGCTGAAAATAAAAGACGTTTAAAAAAATTTCGTCACATTTAAATGTAATTAATTAAGTAATTAAATACTTCGTAAATCTTTCAAAAGTTCTAATAGTGCAGTAATAGTTATAATGACGTGCTCTACTTAAATTCTTCGATAGGTCGATTGGACCTATCTTTAACTCCATAAGATAGAAAGAGAGGTAGCTCACGTGTTTTTGTTAGCCAGAAAAGGAAAGTAGACAAGAAATGCGTCGGCTATGATCAAGTTTTCTATGCACATATATATAGTACACATAACCTACCTGATTTGTCGTAAAAAATTTTTTAAGCTCGTTCTTTTGGTTTTATACAATTTTATTAGTATTAAGTATTGTATCCAGAGTTTTTTTTAATTGACATGAAATAGGGTTAAATAATATGAAATAATAAATAAAATATAAAAAATGCATACAAATTTTCATTCAATGGTAACAACATGGCAACTCCGCGTATATTTGTAAATAAATTTATATTTATTAGATATATGTATTTATTTATTTTATATTTTAATTTATTTTATTTATATTATATTTATATTTATTTATTTTCTGTATCATAAATTCATTTGTAATATACATAATGTAATAATATTAATATATTTGTCAAAAATCGCGAATATGTAAATAAATACTGAACTCATTTTCAATGTTACTTTTGAACTTAAAATAAAGACATATTTTGATACTGACTCAGTTATATTTTTATATTATATTTATAATAATTAATAATTAATTTATTTATTAATTATATAATTAATAACTACAATTCTTAATACTAAGCAATCGTAGCGTATAGGTCGCAGATAGAGCCTGAAAAATGAAAACTCGCCAGATTCAGGCAAAAGCAAAAACTCCATACTACTTACACTGTCAAGCATGTACCGTTAGCACACATTCTATATGTGAGTTATAAGAGTGGGGTCGTGAGGGTAAGTTTAGTTGTCTGCCCAGAGCGTGAGGTCGCTCTTAAAAATTCATATTAAAACAGCGCCATCACGCAGTTGGCAGAATAACTAAGCCTTCCCTTCACGTGTCGCTCCCCTAAATTTGCCACAAGATTTCTGCTGCAATGTCGCCTCTATACCTATCTTCCCTCTACGCCTAGGGTGTTTGAAAGGTGTTACTTTAAAGGCTCAGCCGATTGGCTGTTGAGAGTCTGTCACTCAGCGAACGAAGTGCACTACGCCGATTGGCTATCGTCCGTAGCAGTATCCAACACTTAGTTCACTTCACTCCCACCGCGTGACCACGGAGTATGGGTGGATACTGCGCCAAATTCAAACGATGATACGATGATGCTTTCTTCTAGGTGACTGGCTTGGAGATTGAATGAATTACCAATATCTAAATAACTCATCCTCCAATAAAAGAAGAGGGCTAGCCGGCCCTAGTACACCTAGTTTAACAAATAGTAAAACCAATATTGGAATTAGTATTAGATTACAATAATCAATGATGTCCCAGTCTGGTAGAGTTTCGGAGTTGGTTTACAAAAGGCACTTGAATGGTCAATATGGTAGAAATACCACCCAGTCAACTCAGTAAATGTGATTCCGTACTCGACTTTACTCAGTTTACTGAATTTAGTTATGATTGGTTAGTTTCTTGTACGAGGTAGGATATCATTGATATACGCCCAGGCGCAAAAATCCCCAACGACATTGCTCTCTCGGAATTAAATTTAAATAAAAATTAGAGTTAAGTTAAAATAGAATTAATTTAGAGAAAAGTAGAAATAATCTTCGCCACAAAATAATCAGACAGCGCGGCGAAGACCATTTCTACTAACACGGCGAATACCGCATGATGGGGACTCGGAGAAACGTGGAAACCGTGAAAGCGTTCTCGACGCATCTCCCGGGACTCAGAGAAACGCGGATACCGTGAAAGTGTTTTCCACACATCTCCCACCAAAAGGGTTCTTCCCTCACCACGCAAACCCTTTGGACCCCTAGAGTATAAAAGGGCCTGCACGACGAGAAATCGTCAGAGTGTTTGGGGGCGGAATACCGCCCTGCAAGCAAGCTGAGCTAGTGGAATACCATTAGACTCAGCACCCCGCCTAGTGGAATACCATTAGGTGCAACACCCGAGTCGGAATACCGCTCGGCAACGCTGGAAGACCGGGCTAGTGGAATACCAATTAGTCCCGGCACCCTCTCACGCCTAGTGGAATACCAGTAGGCGCAACACCCGAGTCGGGAAACCGCTCGGCAACGCTGGAAGACCGGGATAGTGGAATACCAATTAGTCCCGGCACTCTCTCACGTCTAGTGGAATACCATTAGGCGCAACACCCGAGTCGGGAGACCGGGCTAGTGGAATACCAATTAGTCCCGGCACCCCTCCTCTCTCGCCTAGTGGCACGTCGTTATTCCCTCGCCACTACACCTTTATACTCTTAATGGTCCTTTGGGCTACCTGTCTCCCACCAGTCAAAAACTTTCCACGCCAACTTAGTTTATGCACGTAGTTTCTTTTTAAGCGACGCAAACCTCTGGCGTCTACGTTTGTTTGAGCCTACAGTCGAATAAACAATTCTTATTTACTGCAAAGAAAATGGTGAGTTTTTACTAAAAGATATTTCCCACTCCCTCAATAGTTAATATAATTGTTATTTTTACTATTTTTCTTTTTTTTTTTTTAAAAAAAAGAAACATTGCTACCCACGACACCAGAGATCGTTTGTTGTTATCTCTAACCCTCCTTTTCCAACGGAGGATACAGAACGATTCACTGGAGGTAAGGGTACGCGTAATTTTTTTTTTGCTAAAAACTTCTACTCCAATCCATCCGATTCCAGATCTTTCAGAATCGCCAGCAAAGAAGGAATCTAGCCCGAGCCGCTGTCTACTATTCTCGGCCTGTTCTAGAAGGACCCGGATATTCAACGAGGCCCATTAGACCGACCTTTGGTGGTCGTCAACTCGTTTCAAAAGGGGTGGCTACCTCTTTACGTCTCGTAACCATCAATCCTTCTTTGGTGACTCGATACCAAACTTACCTAGCCTCAGCCACAAATTCTATTCCGCCACCTCCATCGTTAAAAAAACTTACTTATGTCGACCAGCCAAGGGACTCTCTTGAATCAAACATAACCTCACATTCCCCCAGGTCCAATGAACCGAACCTTTCGGGACCACGAAACCCCGATCTGGAGAGATCGCCACGGAGGCCTAATCAACTTCCCACTTTCCTTACCTCTCCTCCTTCTACTACTATAGAGGAAAACTATTTTATGTTAGATAAATAAATACATTGTACAGACCGAGATCATGTATACTTTTTTTTACCAGACCTCTACTAGACATATAAATTTCGGAACTAATCCTCTCTGACTTCGTTCTATTTCCCCTCTTCTCGTAACGGTCAAATCCTGAACAAGGATTGATATCAATTGGCGCCCGAAGCGTGGGGCTTTTTGACGATTGAAATCGCCAACCTATCTACGACCCAAAAGAATCCATGCAGCGAACACCTAGCAAAAAGAAAGTAGCCATTGAGAGAACCATAGCTACCAGGCAAACTCCAATCACTTCCGGAAATGAACAACAAAATCCGGTGGCGCTCAACAATAACCCTACGAACACGATCCAGGAGGATCACGACAGGGTTCAAGAGAATCAAATTCCCCCAGCGGAAGAAAATTTAAATCAAGGCATCATGGAATCAAACCCGCTGAATTCTCACGCTGAGGCAACATTAGCAGGATCATCCTTCTCAAACGCCCCCACAATTCCGGTGAACGTACAAAACACAATTTCACATCAGACCGGAAATATGAGCTCGGCAGAATCTTTGGCATCGTTACCTGCAGCCGCTTCAGCTCATTACCTCTCACCGCCCACAATGACACTCGTGTAACGGTTATGGGTTATACAAAATAACGATCCTAAATCCTACTTGGATAGGATTAATCTGGGTTACGCCAGATAATAATTAAACACACACTTTTCTCTAAACTGGTACTTTATTTAAAATGATCTGTACATTGCTCGCACAGACCAAACGCGTCCTGCTCGAACTTCGTCCCGTTAACAAGAGTGGAAAAGGTATAGCGTCGCGAAGTACAAAAGGTGGGGGAAAAGATCTTCCCGCGCAAATGTAAGATATTAAGGCTAAACGGTGAGAGTTTTCCCGCGCGAACGCATGAGACGAATGTGAGTAAATCTTAATGGCATTAAGGATAAACCGCAGTTAAACTTAGTTTAAAACGCGAAGTATACAAAACTACAGAGTGGAAATTCGATAGTGAAAAACGACATACATTGAACCCCTACAGTACTCCGCCCTGAGTTGAAACGAAATCTGAAACGGAGTGGAGTATGTTCGTTTAAACGATTAAAAAGATGTACAATAGTCAAAATGAAAAAAAATTTTTAAGAAGTTGTCTTAAAGAGATAAATAAATTTAAATTGGTAATTCTACTTGGACTAAGTCGAAGTTCTGTACAAGATTTACAATATTTACAATTAAGATAGTCCAAGAAGGTTACCATAACAATATAAATAAATAAATAAATAAATAAATACGTGTATATAAAAATTGCACATTTTTTAAAAACTATTGGGATGGTATGAAATTGTATACTTAAAGTACCTTGGTCGTTAATAATGAAAAATGCGAGAGAAATAAGCTTCGCTAAAAAGCGATGGTACGACTAATGACTAGTTACAAATAATATTGCCGCAAAAACTTAAATTAATCGACGAAACATTGCAATGCGCGATTAAAACTAGGAAGAGAGCGAATTGCCCCTCGACGTACGCAGGTAATCCTGGTAAAAATATGCTAGGCCTAGTAATTGTTAAGATTTAAAATGGTTCTATTTAAAGAAAAAGTAAAATTCATATAAAAGTGAAATATGTACAAAGTAATGCATTACTTGAAAACAAAGATAAGAAAACATCTTTCTAGAACAAAAAACTGTTCTGTTACTGAACCGCTGGTAGCGTGAATCGCACCCCCCTGTTTTTAGAAGGATAAGTACGGAGTGATGAGCTCAAGCCAGAAGCGAGAGTTGCACCGCCTCCGGGTGAAGGAATATGCTCGACATCGTCGCGAGCGAAGTGTGCTGGTTTAATATTTTCGATCGAAACCTGACGAGAAATACCATCGACGTCGATCTCATAAACACGATCAGACGTGCGATTTAAGATCCTATGCGGACCGGTGTACGGCCGCTCGAGAGACTTCTTGGCATGCTTACGGAGAAAAACATGGGAACTGGTGGACAGAGATTTGAAGAAGAAAGGCTTTTTCCTATATTTATGGGCAACCGGAATCGGTTTGAGTTTACGTATGTGTTCGCGAAACTCCTCGAGAAAATAGTGCGGATTCGGAGTACACTCTTCATGGAGGACGAATTCGCCTGGAATTCGCAAAGTCGTTCCAAAGACGAACTCTGCGGGAGAAGCGCCGATATCTAAGACGTTGGATCTTAGGCCAAGAAGAACGGTTGACAACGATCGCAACCACTCGCGATCAGAACTACACATAATGGCAGCCTTGAGAGATCGATGCCACCTTTCTATCATGCCGTTTGAAGCGGGATGATAGGCGGTGGTCCGGATTCTACTGCATCCGATAAGCTGTAAAAGAGCGGCGAAAAGTTGTGATTCGAATTGGCTACCTTGATTTGTAGTTAATGTTTCAGGTGCGCCATAACGCGAAACCCATTGATCGAAAAATGCGCGACAAACTGTGAGAGCTTCGATATTACGAAGCGGAACGGCCTCAGGCCATCTCGAAAAACGATCGATCATCGTTAAGCAATACTTGAAACCATTACTGTCTGGTAATGGTCCCACAATATCTATGTGTACATGTAGAAAACGAGCGTCAGGAGCAACAATTTGAGCCGGCACAGAAATGTTGTGACGCGACGTTTTAGACTGCTAACAATCCAGGCAATTTTTGCACCAAACAGTGATATTACGATGCATGGAAGGTCAAACGTAACGCTGACGGATAAGTCTGTCAGTTGCCCTGGAACCTGGATGAGCGGGATTGTGGAAGATGTCAAAGATACGCTTACGCAAAGAAAGTGGAACGTAAGGTCGAAACGATGGACAGTAGCTTTTTAAGATTCAAAGAACAAGCTACGTCAGAGAGTAGTTGTTTGAGTTCATCGTCTGAAGATTGAGCTTGAGCAAGCTCAATCAAACTGATGTCTGTAGGAATAGTAATAGCCTCAACCCTGGATAAAGAATCTGCAACAACGTTCTCAGTACCAGGAAGATGTATAATCGAAGTGGTAAACTGCGAAATAAAAGCGATTTGCCTTTGTTGGCGCTGTGAAATTTTTTCGACCCGCTGTGTGAAAGCAAATAGCTGGCAGCTCTCGATCATAAGCACTGTAAGCGAGCTGAGCCGATGTAAATTTGCGAGAAAAGAAAGCCAAGGGTTTCCAAACATTGGAGTCAAGTTGTTCAAGGGAAGCTCCCATGCCAATGTTTGAGGCATCAGTGACGAGACGAGTTTCGGCATCATGAGATGGGTGCACGAGAAGGGTGGCGCTAGCCAAATCGTCTCTAACCTTAAAGAAAGCTGCTTCAGTAATTGAATTCCAGGGAATCTCACGCCTGTCATTCTTTTTTGACTCTCAAATGTAACCATGTAGAGGAGCCTGGGCTTCGGCAGCGCGCGGTAGACAGCGTCTATAAAAATTTACCATGCCTAAGAAACGACGAAGTTCGCAAATAGTCTTAGGCTTAGGAAAATCGAGAATTGCGCGAACTTTTTCCTTGGTAGGCGCGCAACCTTGTGAGTTAATAATGTAACCAAAAAACTCAAGTTCGGACGCTCCAAACTGACATTTGCTGACATTAATGCGTAATGAGAAATCCCTGAGTCGATTGAAAACAATTGCTAGATACTTCTCATGCTCCTCTGGATTAGAAGACGCGATGAGAATGTCATCAATATAACAAAAAACGAAGTCGAGGTCGCCAAGAGCTCGATCTATGTAACGTTGAAATGTTTGGCCGGCGTTTCGAAGACCGAATGTCATGACGTTGTATTCAAAAAGGCCGAAAGGTGTTATCACGGCGGTCTTCGGAACGTCGGCCGGAGCGATGGGTATTTGGTGATAAGCTATGTGTAAGTCAATTTTCGAAAACGTATTTTTGCCCTTAAGATTAGCTCTGAAGTCGTGTAGATGAGGTACAGGGTACCTATCAGGTACAGTGACTTGATTTAAGCGTCGGAAATCGCCACACACGCGCCATTCTCCAGACTTCTTTTTGACTAGGTGGATAGGAGTCGCCCAAGGGCTACTGGATGGTCCGCAGATACCATAGGCAACCATCTGCTGAAAGATGGCTTTAGCAGCAGATAATTTATCTGGAGCAAGGCGGCGTGCACGTTCAGAGACACGAGGTCCCGAAGTCAAAATATGGTGTTGGACGTCGGAAACGACAACCTCAGATTTGCCAGTGGGCGATGTTATTTTAGGAAAATTAGCCAATAATTTTGTAAAAGAATCTTTGCATTGAAGAATGCTGATAGAATGCATACGAGTGGATTTAACTAAACCGCGAGCACTGAGGCCAGTGGCCGAGTCAGTGAGACAAGCTTTATGAAGCTGCGGAACTAAACGATAATGGGCAAGCAGATCCGCACCAATGATGGGGTGAGGAACTGCCGCCTCAAGAAAGTCCCATGGAAAATCGCGGTTAAAACTCAAATCAAGATTGAGACGTTTAAGACCATAAGTGAGAACTTTGGAATCATTTGCGGCTAAAAGTGTTAAATCATCTGGCGTGAATTTCCGAGTTTTGAAACTAGCAGGCAAAAGTGAGACGTCGGATCCGGTGTCAACAAGAAAAGACAAACGAGATCGCCTATCAAAAACGTGAAGACGCTTGGATTTTTTAAAAGCATCGAACGTAGCTTCCGAGCGCAAGGGCCAAATTAGTTTTTTGAATCTGATGACTGTTTGTCCCAGTTACACGGCTCATTACAATATTTGGCTTTGGTGCCGAGACGATCGTGATAAAAACACAATCCAGAATCACTCCTAGGACGAGATCTAGATCGAGACCTGAAACGATCATCAGATTTAAAATTGGAGCGTTGGCGGTTTGGCGGGCGAGAGTCGCGAGAAGAGCGTTGATCGCGATTGCGATTATTAAAAGAACGATAATTATTGCGAGATCTATTGAAATTGTTATTAGATTGTCGATCAATTTTTTTTTAAGATTTTCAAGTTGTTTAGTGAAAGATTTAAAGCAATCAAGGATTGCATCCTGGTTGGAAAGAGAAACAGAATTACACGAAGCTGAGTTAGTTCCAGAAACAGAAGCGATGTTTTGAAAATCAGAAGGTACCGAAGCTTCGACGACCTTGTCCGCCAAGACAGCCAACTGAGTAAGGTCTTCAACCTGACTAAGTGTTAAGATTGCTCGAGCCTGTGAAGGAAGTTGATCCATAAAAACGCTCTTGATTACTGCATCGTTGCAGTTGCCGTCGTTGAGGCTGCGTAATCGCGATAATAAAAGTGATGGCTTACTCTCGGAAATGACTTGACCCTTCAACAATTGTCTGAGACGCGACTCAGATGAGATTGAGAACGCGGCTAAAATTCGCTCTTTAATCAGAGTGTAAATTTGCTCTGATGGAGGGTCAGCGGTGATGAGATCGAGGATATGTGGAACAACTTCAGGATCAATGCTGGCCACAATGTGATCGGCTTTGGTTTGCTGGGTAGTGATGCGAGCCTGACGAAACGATGATTCGGCAATAGCGAACCAAGATGCCGCATTGTCCTTATAAAAAGGAGGAATCTTAGGAACCCGGTAGGATTCGGTTCGAAGTTGATCCAGCTGCCTGGAAACTCCGGCGACGGCGTCAATAAGAGGAATCTCCTTACCGTCCATACTCCCGGAAATGGTTGGACCGGAACACAGGAAAAGGATAAAACAGGTGAGTATGAGAAAGGTAAGAAAAAGAGTAAAAAGCATAAACGGTTTAAAAAGAGAACCTTACGAAAACCAGAAGATAAAAGAAGGCGAAGAAGTCCCACGAACGACAGCAGTCGGTGCTTGAAGATGACAAGAAGAACCGACGACACTTCGAAGGCGACGACCCCGGAACACACCACCAGATATCTGCGAAAAAGGATTACAGCAGTAACATGTTCGCAAAAGATGCTTTCCTAAATGTTATAAAACTGTATAGTATCTAAAAAAGGAAAACCATTTTAAAATAAATAGATAAATACCCAATCACTGGTTTTTGCTGATAACCTCACTAATCCGGCTCTTTCTACAAAAAAAGCGACTAGAAGAAAGCCGGAAAAGTGATGAGAAAAGCTGTAATAAAAGCAGTGAAAAAGTGACGAAAATAAAAATCGACTTCTTTTTTTAAAAAAAAAGGTAAAAGCGCAATGGCCGAAATTGGGCGATAAAATTTAAATTGTAATCGAGATGTCGAAAGCGTCGATGATACGGCGAAAATGCGAAGACGAAAAAAAAAAATTACAAAAAAATAACCGTTAAGCGGTAGTTAGTAAAATTGAATTCTGGATTTAAACATTTGAACGCAATGACTTCAAAATTCTGGCGAAAAGTAATAGCCAAGAAAAAAGCGAAAATAAAAATAAATTTGGCGACAAAAATAAATTATTGAAAACAAGGTGATGCACAAAAAAGAAATTGAAATCACGCACAGAATCACAATTGTCGGAAATGTAAAAAAAAAAAAAAAAGTACAAAGATTGAGTAAAACTCAATATTAAAAGGCAAAAATGCACTTACAAAAGAAAATATCTGGAGAATGAGAAGAGTAGAGTTGGAAGTCGAGTGGAAGTTGAGAATCACGGCCTGAAAGATGCTTCTCGAAGACTCGGTGACGGTTGGTAAATTAGGCGTGGAGGAGAAACTCAAAATCGGCGTCCTTCCATTCCAAATGAATAGCAGCTTCTCTCGATTTTTAATTATTTTTCCAGAAATGTTTCACCTCGAAACCAGCGAAAGTGCAGAAAAAAATGAAAATTCTTCACTAGTCAGGGGTCACCAATTGTAACGGTTATGGGTTATACAAAATAACCATCCTAAATCCTACTTGGACAGGATTAATCTGGGTTACGCCAGATAATAATTAAACACACACTTTTCTCTAAACTGGTACTTTATTTAAAATGATCTGTACATTGCTCGCACAGACCAAACGCGTCCTGCTCGAACTTCGTCCCGTTAACAAGAGTGGAGAAGGTATAGGCGTCGCGAAGTACAAAAGGTGGGGGAAAAGATCTTCCCGCGCAAATGTAAGATATTAAGGCTATACGGTGAGAGTTTTCCCGCGCGAACGCATGAGACGAATGTGAGTAAATCTTAATGGCATTAAGGATAAACCGCAGTCAAACTTAGTTTAAAACGCGAAGTATACAAAACTACAGAGTGGAAATTCGATAGTGAAAAACGACATACATTGAACCCCTACAGTACCATCAATCCTTCTTTGGTGACTCGATACCAAACTTACCTAGCCTCAGCCACAAATTCTATTCCGCCACCTCCATCGTTAAAAAAACTTACTTATGTCGACCAGCCAAGGGACTCTCTTGAATCAAATATAACCTCACATTCCCCCAGGTCCAATGAACCGAACCTTTCGGGACCACGAAACCCCGATCGGGAGAGATCGCCACGGAGGCCTAGTCAACCTCCCACTTTCCTTACCTCTCCTCCTTCTACCCTTAACTCTTCTCCCGTATCTCAAATACTGGCGCAAATTAGGACACCCGATCGCCTTATCTCCCCGATAAAAAATACTCCTCCGCGTAAACCAGAAGATGTCCTGGATATTCCCCTACATTATTCCCTCATCTCTCTCTCTCCTCAAGCAAAACGGTCGGCGAGACTCGAATCTCGTCCTCCGTTACAACTTATAACAAATGTGTGTCGACGTTTGTATTAGTGCCTAGTAAAAGAAAGAGGAAAACTGTTTTATGTTAGATAAATAAATACATTGTACAGACCGAGATCATGTATACTTTTTTTTACCAGACCTCTACTAAACATATAAATTTCGGAACTAATCCTCTCTGACTTCGTTCTATTTCCCCTCTTCTCGTAACGGTCAAATCCTGAACAAGGATTGATATCATCATGTTACAATATATATGCTTGAAATAATTTTCAGTCTCGTTACTATATTCCCTTCAAAAGCATTAAACAGAATGGGAAAGTAGTAAAAAAAACACAACGCAAAAGGGAAACTGTATTTCAAATACACTAACGATTTAAAAACTTTGTTGGGTGAGGGAGTCAGATCTACTTCTACACAAAAAGTGAATTCTTTTAAGGCTGATGGAATTTGAAAATTTTCCATGTAGAAAAACTCAGATCCCAGGGGCGCAACAATAACAGAGTTAGGACACTCAGGCAGTAATTCGAGTATACCTACTTGCAATATGCCTGGATGTCGAAATTATTAGAAGAATAATACAATTCCACAATAAACGCACTTTTGGAGGGATTTTAATCTGTTCTTTTTTTTTTCCTTATTGATTTTTAATGTGTAGGGTGGCTCCCGATACCCACTGTTTTGAGACGCTTGTTGCGCGTCTTTTTAATTCTGTCAACTTTTCAGGTGGACTTGAAATGTTCGAGCCAAAGGCAAAAAAGGGAAAATTTAGAGGTTCTTGATAGAAAAAAATAGAGATAAGAAATAAATAAGGGGTGCTTGATCACCAGTTTTTCGAAAACTCACTTTTATAGTCCCAAAATAGCGTGTATTTATTTCCTGTCAGAAACGGCGGACATTTTGACTTCCATGATGGAAGAAACTAAATATTGATTCCTGCTAGAGATATTCTGCAATTGACTGTAAACTGGCCCGCGATACAAAATCGAATTAAATTGACCAATGGGAGAATTTCTCTAGCAGGAAGCTAGCACGTGCTGCGCGCGCAGGGTGCCCCGTTTGAGAGCACTGTCGCAGCTGTCAATATTTAGTTTCTTCCATCATGGAAGTCAATATGTCCGCCGTTTCTGGCAGAAAGTAATTACAAGGTATTTTGGGACTATAAAAGTCCCAAAATAACTTGTCCCAAATAAGTCCCAATAGTTTTTCGAAAAACTGGTGATCAAGCGCCCCTTATTCATTTCTTCTCTGTATTTTGACAGTTTGTTGACAATTTTTACTTTCAGATTCCATCGCCGTTAATGAAACAAGTAAGATCTTTGTTATTCATTCTTAATTTTGAACGATCAATTTTGTGTTGTAATTTTCAATCAACGATAGTTTTTTTAATTAGGGGTTTCATAAGTGTCCGAAAGCGTCAATGAGAGTCTGGGCTGGTTGGAAAAACGCGAGATCTGCCAGCGGTTATCTGTGTAGTGGGACCTAACAAGAGACGCCAGATTAAATTCTTTAAGAAACCGTCAAGACAACAGAAAAACCAATGTACAACATGTGTACAAACAATGTACAAAATATGAAGGAGTTCTCAGAATTTCATAATTTTTGGCATACGTATGTTTTCTGATTACGAAAATAGAATCAGATTTTCAAAATTAAAAATGGCGGATCCAATATGTCGGACAAATTTTGGAAAAAACGTTCAATTTTTGTAAATCTTCTTATACAGGAGTTTTCGAGGTCACTGATTACGATAATAAAAACAGATTCTCAGAATTCAAAATGGCGGATCCAATATTGCGGACAAATTTTGGAAAAGTCGTTAAATTTTTTTAAACTTGGTATACTTATGTTTTCCAGGTCGCTGATTACGATGATAAAATCAAATTTTCAAAATTCAAAATGGTGGATCCAATATGGCGGACAAATTTTGGAAAAGTCGTTCAATTTTTATAAAACTTGGTATTTTTGAACTTTTGAGATCGCAGAGCATCAAACTGTATCAAGATTCGTCAATAAATTTAAATGAATTATTCAGTATAATAAACTGTTTTCAAAAAAATTAATTTTATTTTGTACAAAGTTTGTCGCTATCCTTATGTCTAATTATATAAATCAGTACGTGAATATTTCTTAGAGAATACATAGATGATTCCCAAGAGGTATGCAGACCTTGTTTAAATTTAAATGACCTCATAGTGACTTTCTAGGTTACAATGTACCTATGACCTAGGTAGGGACTCTGAGTTAGACGCTTTGCTACGAAGCTAATTTTGCTAATATGAAGCTAGACTATCTGACTCAGAGTCACTACCCTGAGTATATTTGAACGTAATTATATTACTAAAAAAAAAGTTGACCTTGAAAAAATCTTCAAGGTCATCTCCACGGTCAAAATGAAGGTCACAAATGAATTCCTCGTTGAAATTTATTTTAAGAATAACCTTGATCTCCCTGGAAAATATCTTACCTAACTTTTTTGCTCTCCGCAGCTAATTTTTTTACGAATTATTAGAGAAATATATTTTGAATACTATGTACATGTTCATTAGACAACATATTGCGGAATAATTAACTTTTGCCTCACGTTTAAAGAATTGAATACAATTTAGCTTACACTATTTTCCATAAAATTATTGTTTATTTATAATATGTAAATGAGATAAAAGTTTCCGACTTACAGATTTGTATTATACATACCTTTAATAAAAATACATTTTGTTACATTACAAAACAATGAATCAAAGTTATTTTCTGCACTTATTTACTCAGACGCACTTTATCTATTTTTCGAGTTTATAACACAGCGCGCGAATAAGTGAAGTTTCAACTAAAATATAACGTGAATATAAGGCACTAACATTCTTTTGCCACCTAAAACGAACACAGAGGATCCTCCTCTACAGGCTGCAACAGTTAAAATCACAAAAATAAATTTTTTTTTAGAATTTAGGCCAGCTTTTTGTGTTTTCCGACCACTGTGTGCTGTGTAATTTTTGTTTTGTAGATATAATCATAATGTGCTAGAAGTAATGAATGAATATCAAATTACTAAGCATATGTTTTAATAAAAAATTTATTTTATATAGTATAACTGAAGAAAAATTGAATATAGATTACAAGTAACAAATCGTGAGTGCCCTGGGGACAGGGACAATGGTGGACATTAAGCCTGCTTTTGGGCCTGCTATTCAGTTCTAAATTGATTTTCAACATTCATAAGTTTGAATATTAGTAGATAATACTTCATTTTATTATAATAATCACAAAAGTTGCAAAAAAATATACTAAAAATATGTTTTTTGGCAGAAGGACATGAAAATGACCTTTTGTTTATAATGAGCCCCATGCGGCAATTGACAATGCACATGCGCGATTAAAGAGAGACAGGTAGGGTGCTTTTCATTTTTCTCTTATTATTAGGGACATACTTCCATTCATACAAGAGTCTATCCAATAGTCCAGAACAGGAACAAAGAAAAATGAAAAATGATAATTTAAGTTCGAAAATAGACTGAAAATTTACTGAAGATGGAAAATTCAAAGTGAGTTTCTTCTTCAAACTTTATTTTTGTCTCAAGTGTGAAATATACTTTTTTCAAATTTTTTCCCTTTGAATTAAACAATTTTTAGCACAACTTTAAAAGTATGTAGGGGTGGTTTACCCCCTTCTGATTTTTTTTAGAATATTACGTTATTCATCTTTTATCACGAGGAAACTTTTCCAGTACGTTTGATCGAAATCGATTTGGTTTTTATATACAAAACTATGCAATCGACACTTGGAACCCCTATTTTTGAGGGGTTATGTCACCTCCTTAAAGTGTTTTTCCGCAGATAAAAAAAATACATGTCTCTTAGTTTTTCGAGTACTACAACATATATCAGGGAGAATCATATCTGGTGGACCTTCCTTGAGTGAAATCATGATACCATTTTTTGCTGAACTGAAATATTATTTATTTTTCTTTCTATCTCTAAGATTCGGGTTTATTACTGATTTATTTTTTGCAAATATGTTGAACAGGAAAGACATCGATTATGTATATTAATTACTGTTATTTACTAACGACAGTATTTTTCTCATAATTTTTCGGTTTTATTTACTTCAGATTTTGAAGTTTTCTCTAACGATACAGAATTCACGGAATCATGAAACATATCTTTTTCTTCATCTCCATAAAGCTCAACATTTTTACCCGCGTACCACAATGCAATGTCGAATACAACTCCTATTATCGTAAAACCTGAAATCATTTGGAAAATGTATTATATACAAAATTACTAAATAATAATAAAGTACCTTATATTCATTTATTTATTCTATCCAAATGAGAGCTTCCCTTATTGTAGTAAGGAATTTTTACAGATTTTAAGGAATTTAAAAGGTTTTCGAATATAGACGTGAAAAGAGATTTCAAGAGGTTTGCAAGAATTTTAAGGGGTTTTGTTGAATTTTATGTAATTACTAAAAATTTTAGTGGTTTTCAAAACATTACGTAAATATTAACGGGTTGTACAGTTTTTCGAAGAATATTAGGGGGGTGCGGGTTTTGCACTTTCAAAAAATTGATTTTTTAATTTTTGCATTTTCTTGTAGTACAACATTTCAGAAATGTTGTGTCAAATTTTCAAGTAAATAGGAGTAAAACTCTCGAATTTATAGACCTTTGAAAAAAAATATTTTCTTAACTTCTTCGTAATTTTTACTGAGTTCAAAACTTTATAAAAAGCCTCGCTCCAAAGGTTTTTTTTTTGTAAGGGAGTTTTCCACTCTTAAAGGGGCGAAAAATCATGAAAAATCGCAATTTTGACTTCCAATCGAAAAATCGAAAAAGATTTTGGTATAAAAGCAGAGTGGAATTTTTTCGCGACTTCGCATGGAAAATGGGCGTTTGATGAGATTGGGGGTGCTGTCAAAAGAAATGCTTATAAAGCAAACTTACAACTCGTTGATGGGAACTACTTAAATTCTCCTATCAGTTTTTTCCACTGGACTGAGGTGTTTTTCAAAAACATTGATTTTAACTTTTGTTCCCATGCTGAACACAATGTTCACGAAAAAAAATTGGAAACTCGCTTTAGCCAAGCAATTACAATCAGAGAAACCCGTCAATACCACCACTTTATGGCAAATAATAAAACAACAATTCAATATAAATTTTTTTCTAAAGATCCAAGATATTTTGATCAAATCATTGTTAGAAAGAAAAAGTAGAGATACTTTGTTATATTTTAAATTACTTTGCAATATAATAATTACATTTTTATCAAATTATGACAGTTTTTTATCTTCCTAATTTCAAAAGAAACACATCACACTGAATCCCGATCCAAGCGCCGCGTCTGGCTCCAGTGCCGAGCTCGCCCGCCGATGTACGGCACGAGGAAAAAATCCGTTTTCCACACTCCTAAGGTCAAATACAATTTTTTTCCTTTAGGAACTCAAAGCTGAAGGTTCATTCCACATGTATATAAAATTTTAGCTCAGTCGCTTATCGGGAACACATACAAATTTCCAATTGTTTATAAAATTGTTATTAAAAATGCTTTTTTTTAAACAAATATCGCTTATCTGTCTAGTTCATAAGAAAGGGTGGATATTTATCTATAATCCAAAAAAATTTCACTCGATTATCATTAACAGAATTTGAATTCTGCTTTTTGCATGTGTCTAAATGTTTATGTAACAAAAAAAAAACAAACAAAAAAAAGGAATATTAAAAAATCCTTCAAATTGTTTTTTTGAAAGGCGTCTTCGAAAATATGATACAGCCAGCTTATTTCTCAATATTTTTTAACCAAAATTTTGTAAAATGTTGTGACAGACAGTCTTGTCGCCTGTCACATATTCCTATCCTTCTATCGCTATCTCTTATCAGTTCACGTCACCGAGCGGGCGGGGCGAGATTTCTACCAGGCGGCTTCCCCTACCATCCGCCGACTAGTCATTACGTAATTACAAGTGCTTAAAAGCACCGAATCGTCGCATTTTTAATCAGTTCGTTGAGGAGCAGCTCGACTGCAAATCAGCGTAACTCAACTGGTCTCTCTGCTAGCGGGCTACTACCATAGCAGAGCGACCAGGAGGCAACCTGGACGCCTTTTTCAGGGGAGATCCACTAGGAGTACGACTGGCAGGCACCCCTACAGCCGTACGCTCAGTTAAAGGATTCTTCGGCTCACACCGACCTATCCTGGATCAAACCTGGCGAAGATTTCCAGAACCTGAGGAATATTACTATCCGAACATTCCCATCCCAAAAGGAATCATCTGATACCTGACCAGCGGGCATCCCCATGGCCAGCTATCAGATAAAGAGGGTACGTCAGCCCAAAAACCTGGCCTACCCCTGATTCAATCCCGTCTCTCCGTTGAAAATACCGTCCTAAAAACTCACTCCAAGTTTGACTAGCGGGCACCCCCATGGCCAACCTTGGAGATAAGGGTTGTATTGATTCTAAGGAGTCAATCCAATCTAGAGTCGTTCCGTAATACCGTTTATCAGAGAGAGAAGGAC